>CAUOFW020006054.1:0-25180 GCA_963454935.2 Ilex paraguariensis | reverse complement strand
AAAAAATGCATCTAGTGAATTTCAAAATATAATGAATGAAAAAAATTTTTAATTCCATTAATCATTTTTCTATAGTCTATATAATGATATTCTCATCTTCTCCAAATCTATAGAAGAAACAGAAGGAACATGGAAATACCCTCTATGCATTCCTTGAGATTGTCAAATACAATGGTCTTTTCATCTCAACTAGTAAAATCAAGTTGTTCCAAACCTCAGTAAGGTTCTTAGGATACAACATCCAGCAATCCACTATTGTTCCTATCAGTCGATCTATCCAATTTGCAAATAAGTTCCCTGATGAGATCACTGATAAAAACCAGTTTCAAAGGTTCTTAGGTTCCCTAAATTATGTTTCTGACTTCTATCAGGATCTTAGGAAAATCGTCAAACCTCTGTATGACAAACTCAAAAGAAGTCATTTTCCTTGAACATCTGTTCATACATCTATAGTTCAACAAGTTAAACAGTTCATCAAAATTTTGCCTTGTCTTGGTATTCCTTCGGTTGATTCCTTTAAAATCATCCAAACTGATGCCTCCGACATTGGCTACGGTGATATCTTACTTCAAAAACTTACTCCAGACTCTCTAGAGCAAATTATTTAGTTCTACTCTGGTATCTGGAATAAGGCACAATCAAATTATAGTACAATTAAAAAAGAAATTTTAGCTATTGTCCTGTGTATCTCGAAATTTCAGGATGATATACTAAACTAAAAATTTTTAGTAAGAGTAGACTGCAAATCAGCAAAGTATGGTTTGGAAAAAGACGTACAAAACATTGTTAGTAAGCAGATTTTTGCTAGATGACAATCTATTTTAAGTATTTTTGAATTTGATATCGAGTATATTAAAGGCAGTAATAATTGAATCCCTGATTTTCTAACCCGTGAATTTTTGCAGGAACCTCATGGCGGACAGGAAAAACAATAATTCTGGTACCTCTTCCAAAGCCGGGAGGGATACAGGGAAACAAAAACTTAGTCAGATATAATGTCTTCAGACACAGGTAATAACTTGTATGTGTATATTAATCGATGCAAACGTGCGTTACACGTTAAAAATTTGATTTTGAATTGTAATTTTTTTTATTGATGTTACGACTATAAAAATAATATCTAGCTATTTTAACCCATATACTAATAACTTCCGTGTGTAGTAGAAATATATATTTAATTATCATGACTCAAAATAATTAGCACGAATTAATAGTGACGCATAGACAAAAAATACTTCATATTGAACGGGTCCAGACCGCTTGAATTTGACTAAGGTGAGGACATAAAGAACTTCAGTTGGTTTACCATTAAATAGCATTATCATAAGGCAAATGCCATAACCAGCAAAAAAAGAAGAAGAAGGAGAAGAAATTGGAAAATGCCAATTTTATCAAATTTGAGAATCTAATTTATTATAACCATTAGATTGAAGGTGAGTTTCATTTAACGTTAGAACTCACAATTAATCCAATACTTGTATTGAATTAGATCTCTGATTAAGTTCCCAAATTAAGTGTCTACAGCATTGCTCTTATAATAGACAATATTGTCAAATATATATTTTTTATTTTACTCGGTGTTGACAAAGACAAACCATTTCAAAAAAATTAAGGCTCCAAACAACCTGGGTGCACCCATATCATCAACCAAGTGATCAAGCCAGATTAGTTTCAAATGATAAACAAGATGGTCAGAAGTCTAGAGGTCCTAAGTTTCCAGGTGTTAGGTCCAAAATGCATGACTACACGTATACCTAAACCGGTCAAAATTTGAAGGAAACTACTACTAAAGATTAGCATGAGTTTTTTCTGTCCAGCACAAATAGAAAATCAATGCTTTGTATGTTCCATTCCACTAAGAAAACTCCTAAACCAATAACTTGAAACAACTGATACAATACTAATATATAAAAATAATTAGCAGCATAGTCTTGTAAAAAAAAAATTTCTGTGATCAAGAGCATTGTTAGCATAAAAGCTCATGCAATAAAGACAGTAACTGTCTCGCTCAAATGGTTAATGATTGTAATGTCTCAATAGGGTGCATCTTTAGGTGATCGGTGGTTCTTCATGGGCTTTGCAAGAGAAATCAACCAAGAGGTTTGGTCGTTTTCGAGACAATGAGCCTAATATTAGCATTTTAAGGGAGAAGAAGCGGCGAAGTGTATGAGGTGAAGGTCTTTTTTTAAGAGAGACCTATGACTTTCCTGCAAAGAAATAACTCTTAAATGAGAAGACTATTAAATAATCACAAACAACTACATTTATTCTTTAGGGAAGTTGGAAAGTCTGTTAAACGGAAAGACCATTAAAAAACCACAAACTGCAATTATATCTTGGAAGAAGAAAAGATAATAGCTAAAAAAGAGACCAATTAAATTCCCGAACGGTTACATTTTGAATTGTTCAACTGAATGAAATATAATGGACCACAAAAAAATTATTAATGTTAAAATAGGTAATCAAAAGTTTTATTGAATAGCTGCCTTTTAATAGTAAAATATATATATATATATATATATACCTTCGAGCAAAAAAAAAAAGATGTATGCAATAAAAAATAACAAGTATGCAATAATCGTCAGACTGGTACACTAAAACATAAATTGTCAGACAGGTACACAAAAATACAGATCGCTAATATACCTTCTTCTCCATAAACACATATCGTTAGACAGGTATACTAAAAACAGATCGTCAGACATGTACACTAAAATATAGATCGTCAGACATGTACACTAAAATACAGATTGTTAATGTACATTATTCTCTATAAACACAGATCGTCAGAAAGGTACACTAAAATACAAATTTTCAGACGCGATCATAATGTCCAAAAATAGTTTGGTTCACGAGTTTGAATTTCAAAACGAATAGAGAACACAGTAAAAACTTTAATAACAAATGCAAAAAAAAAAAAAAAATTATATTTTAGGCTGAAATCATGTAATGAGAATAAAATAAATAATAAAAATTAGTAATTAACCAATCCCATAACATTTGCGCTAACGCAAGGACCGTATTCAAGTTTTTCCAAAAACTAAAGGACCTTTTTTATACTAATATTATTAATTTACACACACTTGATGGGCCTTGACTTCCCCAAGCCCAACTCAACTCCCTTCTCATTTTGTACTCGAGTGTTATTTGTTACTAAGTTTATCAGTTGGTCTAATGATTATTATCACCATCTCCTCACTATTAGACCTTAATATCACGAATTTGAATTTCGTCATTCTCCAATATTAAGACATGAATTATTTTGAAAAGAAACCCATTAATAGCATATTCAAAGTCATCCTTAATGCAATGAAAGAGAGGGAGGACCACACACAACTTCGTGTGGAGCCACTGGGGTGGGGAACTCCAGTAAATAAGGTTTGAATAGTACACTAAAGGAAAGACCAACTAGGAGTATGCCCCTAATAGAGTAGGAAATGATTATATCAGCCATTCGGAAATAAGTCATACTATTACTTTAAGCAGGAGCAAGACAGTATGCAATCAATCAATGGAAAGGAGCCTCAGCAGAAGAAAAAAAAATTGTGCTGGCTTTACTGACTTTTCTACTATGTGCTTGGAGCCCTGATACAGTGTGTTGTCTTTGTAAGAAAAAACCTACAAGTTTTGGTCTTGAAATGGAAAAAGAAAAATATGCATCTTGGTTTGAATTTAGCAGTGAAATTAAAAAAGGTAAGACTGCGGGGTCTGAGGGAAACCAAGTTAGCGAAGCCAATCTGCCACTAATCACTTTCTGCATTAATCAGGCACCCATGGAGGAACTGGAAAGGTGAATTGACAGGGAATTTCTAGCAGTTTAGGAGCAGCATTCACTAATCGATTATTCCAAGAAATAAACAAGTAATTTAGCTCTCCCAAATTGGATCACGAATGGCCTCCAAAAGAACCGATAACTATGCTCTAGGCGCAGGTGCAACGCAGAGGAATAATTAACATGATCATAGAGACACTACATCAAAATGCTAAACTAGATAGATTATGCCTAGCAGAGTAAAAGATCACCAAACTGCACAACCACCAAAGTAGATACAGGGCATCGGTGCAATGACAGTTGTCATAAGAATCAGAACATGTACATTACAGAATACAAATGGAGAATGATCCTGAACCTCCAGTGGAATCTATACCACTTACCCCAATAGATTTCCTGTGTCTGGCATTAGATGTGGAGATGCTGAGAATCCTCAAATGTTGGAAACATTTAGTATTCTTTTTAATCATAAATCCCCATAGCTAATCCTCATGGTCATGATATTCTTTATCGAAAATTAATGGAAAATCAGCATAATGTTCAGAGAAACCATGCTCCTCGGCCATGCTCTTCAATGACTTGTAAACATTGTCCATAGAGGGCCTATCCTTAGGCCTAGGAATCACACAAGAACAAGCAATCCTAAGGAATTGCAAAATTGTATCATTGTGACCTTTTCCATGTAAGGACGTATCAATGGCATCTTCACTGCGACTAGAGCCCGAGAGATGATTGACCCAATCCACCAGGCCCCCTTTGAAACCTTCCTCCGTATTCACTTCAAGAGGCTTCTGCCCAGTCACCAACTCTAAAAGCACTACCCCGAAACCATAAACATCCCCTTTCATAGATGCAACCATAGTGCTTGAGTATTCGGGAGCCACGTAACCCAACTCCCCCAAGTCTCCATTAACAAAATCGCTACCATTTAAACCAACAGAACCCATTAGCCTTGCCAAACCGAAATCCGTAATCCGAGCATCAAAATCATCATCCACAAGAATCACATTTGAGCTAATGGTCTGGTGCAGATAAGGCGGTTGACACCCGTGGTGAAGCCAAGCAAGCCCCCTCGCAGCACCAACACCAATCCTAAGCCTTGCCGGCCAATCCAACAAAAACTGACTATTCCAAGCACCACTAGCATTTCCATGCAAAAGTGAATACAAGCTCCCATTAGGCATATGCTTATACACCAAAAGCCTCTCGTCCTCCGCCACACAGAATCCCAACAAAGGCACCAAATTGGGGTGTCTGAGCTGCCCTAACATATTCATTTCCGACCGAAACTGTTTCTCGCTAAGCTTACAAGCACTCAACCGTTTAATTGCCAACACTGACCCATCTGGCAGCATTGCCTCATAGGAAACCCCTGTTCTGTTCGAAATGACAATATTATCATGATCAAAATCATCAGTAGCCGCCAATAAATCATTCAACTTAATCTTGTTAATGGGTTTCTGAAACAATGTCACCTGAACAAGCCTGTAAGCCCTCAATCTCTCAACCCAATTACTCTCACCTTTACCACCACCACCATACCCTCTTTTATTTTTCCTACTGGATCGAACAAAGAACCACCACCAAATCCCAAAAGCAAGAAACAATGACCCTGCAGCACCAAGAACCCCTGCAGCTATAATAATAGCTAAACTTCTAGTACTCAAACCACCACATTTTGACCCTAATGGCTTCCCACACAACCCATCATTCCCCCCAAAGTCTTCCTTAGGAAATTTCGATAAATCAGCCGGAATTGAACCCGATAAACCATTATTAGCCACAGAAAATTTCTTAAGCCTGTCAAGCCGACCGAGTTCATAGGGGATTGAACCAGACAATTTGTTATCATTCAAAAAAAGAGTGTTCAAGAACTTACAATTCACCAACTCTTGAGGCATCGACCCAGAAAGAGAATTACCAGACAGATCTAAAGTCACAATATAGGGTAACCAAGTACAAATTTGGGGTGAGATCGAACCGGAGATAGAGTTACCTGAGAGATCGAGTGCCTGGAGGGACTGACAGTACTGTAGAGAGGAAGGTATGTTTCCGGAGAGGCTCATGGAGGGTAGTGCCAAGGAAAGGAGACGATTCTCTTGCTCGTTCCAGCATGAAACTCCGGTGAGCTTGCAAATGAATGAGGCTGAGATGTTGGTGAAGGACCATGCCGAGAGCTTGTCGAATGGGTCGGAGAGAGAAGATTTAATGCCTTCAAGGCATTTGACATCGTCTTCGATTGAAATGGAGGGGTTGGTGAGGAGGAAAAGGAGAGAGATGGCGAGGAATGGGTGGAGATTCATGGTGATTTTGGCGGGTGGGTTTGGTGGTTTTTGCTAGGGTTAGTGTTTGGAATTTGGATTATTGTCTGCTGATTTGGTGGGATAAATGGACGGCCATCGACTGAGCTTAGGCCCGGAGAGAGAGACAACAATTATCTGTAGCCTGATTTGGTGGGATAAATGGACGGCCATCGACTGAGCTTAGGCCCGGAGAGAGAGACAACAATTATCTGTAGCCTGCTACAGGTAATTGTTGTCTTTGTTAATTTTTAATTTCCTTTTTTGCCCTTTTGTTAATTGTATTTCAACTATTCTTCTGCTGTTTTTGATAGGAAATTTGCTTTTGGGGTATAAATTTTCTTTTAAAGAGATTAAATTTTTTTTTTTAGAAAATGCTATTTAGACCTAATTTGAAGATCTTATTTAGGGACCTAATGATATATGGTTTGGTTGTGGACTCCATGTAAAATTAAAACTTACAACTAATTTAATAATTACATTGAAGCCACATCATTGCTCTTTTCTTTTTTGTTTACGCAAGAGAGTCTATATTCACATGAAGGATAAGGTTTTTCAGGAGATGAGGTACTCAGGCTCAGCTCTGATAAAACTCAACTTGAGTTCGATTCGTGTTTTAAACGAGTTGAATTTGAATAATTGTTTAAGCTTATTAGAAAAAAAGAGTCTAAAAAGCTCAACTCGTTTATATGTCAAATAGTTGAACTACTCAGACTCGGGTTCAGCTTGAATTCAAAACAAACTGAACTTGAATAATTTTATAGACTCATTTAAAAAAATTAGCTCGACAAGCTCGGGTTAAAGCTTGCAAAGCTCGATTCAATTAACACCTCTAGTTATAGATATGTTCGAGATCTCGTATTTTTTCCCTAATAGAGTGTTCAAATTATTGTATCTCGGCCAAGTTTAAGAATATAATCCCTAAAAAATAAGGGTGACCAACCTGAAAATATAAAAAATATTAAATCTTATATCTTTTAATTGCAAGACCAACTTAACCACTAGAAAAAAACATTGTTCTACCAATAAATGGGTTTAGTCAGACGCATTTTCCGTCTTGAAACTGCAATCGTTTTTTCTGTTCTTTTCTTTTTTTATTCACTTTTTCCATCTTCATCTCCATTTAACTTGATCACAATATTTGACATATACATTCACATGATGTGATTTTGTGGTTTAGATGAACGAAATCTCATCATATTTTGAAGCTCACTATTATCTTTCTTGACACATGCACATAAATTTTGCCAGAAATCGCTAGAGGATTCAATCATAATTCATCATAAATTTAGTCGTCTTGAGTTTGAATCTCGATAACTCATAGAGGTCAAATTATGAAGATGAATACCCTAATCTCAGTATGAATAATCTACATTTGATTGAATCAGAGAAGGGATTAATCGAGGTGCGCGTAAGCTGACCTGAACACCCCTGTCAATTGAATAAACAAAAAAATCCAGCTAGTTTTTATATTATGAACAATAATATTATGACATAATCTATTAACCTAATTTATTATAACTGTTTAATTAAGTGTGGATCCCATCAAAACGTTGAAATTGATGTCAAATTCAATAAATTAGTTTAGATTTTTAGGTAATCACATGATTTAATAAAGAGTAATGTAGTTGAGACCTAAATAATTAATCTAATTTGTTGATATAATGATGTGATCTAATGGTGCTATTGTAATTTTAACTCTTTGATTTTTTTTAATCAGTAATGGGACTCCACCCATTAACACAACATTTGGTGATTGACAACAAAACAGCCCAAGAAGCTTACAACTCAGAAGCAGTTTTCTCCTTGTTTTTGCTCGATGCTCATTCATTAAATAATGGCATAAAGTTTTTTTTTTTTTTTTGGGGGGGGGGGGTAAATAAATAATAGCATAAAGATGAAACCAAAATCCACCTCTCTTTAAAATTAATTACCCAAATTTCTAGGGTTTAATTACGATATCAAAAAAAAAATCGCATCATTTATTATTTTTGAAAGTAAAAAAATTCAACATTTTTAGATAGAATTTGCAATATTTTGATATATTTTTTACTTTTCTGTACATATCCAAAGTTGAGTAATGCTAAGGATCTTAAATTAATAATAAACCCTTTGAATCAGTAAGTCCGTTAATTGTTTTTTTTTTAATAGGACCCACTAATCTGGTGCCCTTACTCAATTTTAGATTCCAAATTTGGAATGTGAAGTATGACCCCCAAATTTTCCCAAATTTCTATTTGGAAGCGGGAACTCTTTCGAGTCCCATCCCGTTAAACCCAAACTACCCTTACCGTCCGTCCTCATGGTTTCTCTTTCCCGCGCTTTATTCTGGCTTCTTTCAACTTCCAGGTTGTATATATAGTCTCAGCACAATTCTATTTCTATTTATGTTCTTTCTCCCAATACCATTGTTATCTATACCTATACTATACTACTTTAAAATGTCAAGATACATGAAAAATTTTATTTGGACACTTTTTCTCCAAATTTTTAAAAATGTCGAGATCATAATTAGAATTGAAATACCAATGGTGACATGGATCATATCAATTGGGTCATTAATATTTCACATTCATTATTATTGTATTTATTTAGTGTATATATAAATACACTAAATAACTTTCAATATTTTATTTAGTGTATGTTAACTCTTCATCTTCTAATATTTTCATGATATTATTATTGTCAGGTTTGATATAAGATAAACGAAATATCATATTCTCCTCTCCGATCTCAAAATAGTTAGCATAGAAACTCTTCTTACTACTATTACCATAACCATAAAATCTCAGTTATCCTTCGAAACTTTTGTTTTTCTTTTTCACTCCTCAACGTTATAAGTAAGTCATCTTAGTCCATTGAATGTAAGTTAATTAGGTTAACCTAATTATTATTACTTGTTAAGTGTGCTTTGCTAAAATTATACCTTTTCATATCTCTGTCTTATTATATTAAATCACTCTATAGAAATCAGTCGGCAAATGTACCGATTTTGTTCCGACTCTCTTGATCTCTACTCTCCTGATTCTAATTTTAATTAGCAGATGTGTGCCTCATTTTTGCATTAAACCTGTACAGCTTCTTTGGGCTTCTTCCTTTTGCTCTCGTGCTCTATAAATTATGGGAATTAATGTGTGAAGTTGCAATGATTATATCAGTTACCAATTGAATTGAGAATAACTGAAGTTCTACAAATTTTCGCCTTTCATTTCATATGCCACCTTTTAAGTCATAGACTTTTACATCATCGCTTTCTCTCTTAGATTAGATTAGACGAGCACACACCATGTGCATTGCCATTGCGAAACCAAGGGGCTACTGCTTGATCAGGTACAAAGATATGTTTAATTCTTTTTTTTTTTTTCCCCCACAGTGAATGACGCTTCAATATGAGATTGGTAAAAAGCTTTAAAAATATGTATTGATAAACCATCTTTTTCGATTTGCTTCTGCACTTGAATTATGACTTAAGTTTGTGTTGCTTGATGATATTGTGTCTAGTGTTTCTGGGTTTTTACGTTTAATTCTGATTTCCATGTCATTCTTGGTTTTTGTTGATGTATGTTTAGGATAAAAATTCTATGCATCAATGGGTCATGACTCAATCGAGGTGTTAGTTTAGAGTTTAATGTAGAGCTGTGGCAAAAACAGAAGAAATGTACACCAAATTCCCTGTGACAAGAAGTGTCAATGAGTTGACAAATAATATTTGTTCAGACTGAGATTTTTAAACGTAGATACAGAAGCATTCTATGAACACAAAATCAAATAATAAATGAGTATGAAGAGTTTACGAATAAACTTCTTGTTGTGAAATGCAAAAACACAATAGGCTACTTGAAGTAATGATTAAAACGGCGGAGGACCAAACTAAGGGTAAACAAAAAGAACAACTCACTAATTTGTCCACATTAGCATTGGGGTTAAAGCCATTCCAAGGAAGTTTCGACAAAAACCTATACACTAGCGTTTCTTAAATGTAGGATTCAGATCATTACTATTTCTTGTTTTGATTACAAAACACTAATTATTTGTATAAACTGAGACTTTGTTATAATAGATTGAACCCTTCATAGGATTATGTTTTCAACTCACTATACCCTTTTTAAATTATTTTAGACATAAAATAGATAATCACTGTTGTCGATTTTAATCTGTTTTATTTATTTATATACATGCTAACTATACCTTTCTCTTTAACTTACAAGAATATTTTTCGGTTAAGCATGTTTTACAAATGCCCACCATCTTTATTTCCCAATTAGTACTTCATAATCATTGGTATTGCCGTGTTTGAGTTTTTATTATTTTGTTAATTGATTTTATCTTATACCATTCTGTTAACAGAAGAGGCATTGTTCCTAATAGAAGGATTTTTGAAGTACTATGACATGCACTATTTAATGACAAAAAAAAAAAAAACTTACCAAAAAAAAAATAGTTAAAAACTATTTTTTCTGATTTTTTTACTTGATTGGGAGTTAGAAAAGTAAATTCTAAAGCATGAGCAAAAAATTATATATATTCTAAGATGGGTGCAAGTTCTTTCTTTCATTCACATGTTAAATTTTTCATGATTTATGTCCTTGGTGGTTTGAATGGCATGTTGATACACATAAGCATTCTTGCATCTACATGCATGCGTGAGATCATTGGCATTTTCTCCTTATTGGGGAAATTTGCTAATTTCATTATAGTTTGGACCTTTGTGTTCTCAGTTTTAACATATAATTGATTGACATTTGTTTGGCCTTGCTTACCTACGGAAAAAATGTGTATGACGTAGTGTACTCTTTGAACAAAGGATGTCATTGATACTTTGGGTCTGTGAAGATCAAAGAAGCCTTATCTAAAATAAAATAAGATTTCTATAAGGACTTCATTAATATTTGGGTAGCTATAGTTTGGCCAATTTTTTTTTATACTATCGGTCAAAATCTTGTTCTCACGTGTGTTGTCTACGGTTTTACTTTGAGTTTTCTTAAATGATCTATTGTACCTTTTTTATTTTTTGAAGGGAAGAGTAAAGAATAGATTTGTGCACGAATTTTGTAATAAACAAGGATTAACAAAAGAATTAGCTGCTATCAGAATAGATTGACAATAGAAATGTTCAATGTGGGATGTTGAACAGCCCAACTGAAATGATCTATGCTATCAACAATGGCAAGGGGTGGACCAATGATTTTCCCCAATCATTGTTTCCTTTTGCAAGGTTCCAGACTGTATTCTTCGTGTAATTTCAGTTTCAAATGTTGTGGTTGGCCATTACTTCCAATATGATATTTGAAAACAAGACACACTCAAAATAGGTGTGTCAGGAATATGGGTAAATATTATTGTCACATTGATTAAACTGCTATATATGCATGTGCATGTGCATAATCCATCTATTGTGCACCTATTTTGTTCTTAATTTTTTTTGCTTCAAATACATATATAATTATTATTACATTGCTCAATCTATTATACGACTTAACCTGTAAGACTTTATAATTGTTACTGGAGAGTATAAACACTTCATCGAAGCATCTTGAACAAATAATTTGACCAAATAAACAAAAAATATACTTTTAACTTCCACGGGACTCACTTGTAACGCACGTGTGCGTTTACTAGTTTATCTAAACAGTAGGAGAGCAATTACGTAGGACCGAAGCCAAAGACGGAACGTGTTGCCCATTGAGTATCCAAAATCGACGACGTCGGAGGGGTGTCTCCGTTGACAGTTTCTTTAATCGTAATGTTTCGGACATTGCTCCGGTGGTTGGTGGCTACAGGTGAGGTGGGCTGCCTTTATTAGTAATCAATTAGAAATGACCAATCACTTAATTCTTAAACCAATCTTCAATTCTTGCTTAATCATACCACTTTAGGCATTTTTGGGATGTGAAGTGCGAGTATGTTGGCCCTACATTGTCACCATTCAAATAATGATTATAACTTATAAGCTTGTTTTGGGTCGATGAGATGAGCATATTCCTATTAGAGCAACCATTTAGTTGATTCATTCGCTCAATACTAAGGGCATAGACTAGGGATAGAAGTAGCAATCTCAGTGGTGATAATTTCAATTATGAATTAGAGGAATGGTAATTGGGTGATTATGTTGTGATCAATGTTATATGGATATTTGGTATGTGATACTGGTACGGATACGCAATACAGTGCAATGCGGGTAGACTTAATTAGTATGCTGTTTTAAATCGTATTTCATTTTTTTATAGGATTGCTTTCTTAATTATGTAAGATTATATATAATAATTAATCAGTATTTATTTTGGAGTTAGAGGTACAATTTGAGGTCGGGAATTTAAGCGATTTAGATTGTGAACCCATCATGTTTCGGATTGTACCACCTTGGTTCGTGGGATAGTAGGGGTATCTTCAAAATGTACATTACTTGGATAAAACATCTAACTTTTTTTTTTTTTTTTTTTTGGGGGGGGGGGGGTGTTTTACTCTTCCATGATTAGATTTATGTGAAGCCTTTTTATCTTGCTGTTCATATTCTTGAGCGGATCTATTTACCCTTGGTTTGGCCGTGATCAATCCTCTTAATGGTCTGGTATGGGTGGTCTCTCAGACCAAATCTATGTCTATGTTAAGGGCACTTCATTTGCCTTCAATATCTGAATTCTCTCTCTCTCAAGCTCATTAGTTCATTAAGCCACATTCCATCTCTTCAGTTCAGGGGAACGTTTTATATATCACCTTACATGACTCACTGAACTTCAACAAAAGATTGTTGATAGAATAGTACTTCACTTTTTATTTGAAGTGACTGGTTACATGAGTTTAATAAGCTACTTCACTCAGCCAATGTATGCCATTCTCAGGAATGACCCAACGGTAATCCAACCCAAAAATCATCTCTTAGAACAATACATCTTCTATGCTTAGTATGGGTAAACCAGATAACTCATTTAGCTTCATTATTCTTGTCTAAGGGTACCAGATAAAAGTACTCAAAATTTAGTTGTCTTTTGGTCATCGCGTTCAGTTACAGGATGATGTTGATTGTGATTGTTGACACTTGCATTATTTATGAAGTGTGATTGAAATGCATCACATGGCCGAGGATTAGAAGGTATACTAGGGGAATACGCTCATTACAACTCTGGATGATCCAATTATGTTTTCAGATTCTGGGGCAATGCATGCTTAGGTTGCATTTCATTTGTTATCAACTTTCTGCTTACTTCTTACCTGTATAAATGTGCTCCTATGCGCCATCTCAACAATATATAAAACCTTTGACACATTATCTCTTTCTTCCTGCAATATTACAATTAGAATCCATTTCATAAGACTCTGAATTCATTCTATCTTATTCACAAATCACAACCCATAACCATGCCAAAACCACTAGTAGATTGAACATTAAACCAAATAAGAAGAAAATGAATCATTATATCATTTGGTGAACATCAGAATGAAAAAAACAAACCATGTAACCCTGCCATAAAACAACTACTACGGAAAGTATGTAATCTATGATCTTTCTTTTTTCAATCGCATCTCTAACAAAACAAGAAAATCAGATACAAATTGGTGAACAATGAAAAGAAAGAATGACTGTGTAGTTGATCTATTTTACATGCGTAGGCAGGCTTCAAGGAGCCCTAATTTCTCCGATCACAAAGGAGACCTCTCCTCCCAAGGCAGAAACCTAGTAGCAGGATCGGCTAAATTGGCCAGAACAAAATCCCTCAGACCAGTGTCCCAAATCTCACAGAACTGTCGTCGCCAATTGGGCGGTTCAATGGCCTCTGTACCTAACCCGGGTGCTCTATCCCTTGATCCTTCATTGTGGTTATCTTGCCAATCTGTAACATAGGTGGCAACCCTTCTCAAAAACTTTGCTCTGAAAACCTCCCACACCTGGTATTTGTAGTGGTTTATCACAGCTGTACTTGCAGGCAAGTTCAGGTAGCTGAAACCCTTTCTCAGATGAAAATGATGCACCACATTAAGAAGGGTAATGTCGAGGGCATCTGGGCGCACAATTGATTTGTGCCTCTCGGGACTCTGAAGCCTGCAAGTGTACCCTACTGTGACTCCCTGTGAGGGGGGTGAATTCAACCCAGATGGCCCAAAGCTGTGGCAAGCTGCTCTGATCTCTGCAATGGTTGTCGATGATGAAAAATTCGCAACCAAGCTTCGAAGGGAATTCTGCCCCGGAAACCCCAATTTCCTGTTTCTTTGAGTCCGAGGAGTTGGAAGTGGAAAGTAGAAGAATTCATCAACATCCATGAATGAAACCCAATTGCATTCATCCTTTGCTCTAAGAGCACAGTGGGAAAAACCCGCTTCTTGTGTCTTAATCCATGGCCATAGATGCCTAGTAACATTATAATCCTCTAGCTCAAGCTCTTCAATCACCTCTTTGATACCATCATCACTATTGTTGTCATAGATAAACCATCTCTCGACTCCAAGCCAAGCATGGTACATAATCCATTCACGAAGCGAAGAAGCTTGGTTCCACAACATTGTGCACACACAAAGCTCATACTTTGCTTTTCTATTCCTCTTCCCATCCGATTTAGAATCGAAAAGCTTGGCCACAGAAGGCACAATCACATGATCATGAGCTTTGGCATGAACATTGGGTGTCACCCCAATTGTAACCCGAATCCCCTGTGCCTTGCTCGGATTCTTCTTAATACTCCATGGCAAATCACACCTCACAACCTCTTGAGCGGCCGTAATCGCTCTAGTGGTAAGCTCAAATCCTCCATTTCTCTCCCAATTCCCCAATCCAAAATGGCACCTATATTGGCTTGGATCCGATTCTCTCTCTTGCCTCAAATTCAATCCCTTCACAAACACCACCGCCGTGCCACCATCCAAAACCGCCACATACGCCACGTTTTCCCAAGAATGAGCCGTCTGGTTCCTCCTCAACAACCCATCACCGCCACCCAACTCCACCACACTCCCACCACGCCACCCTAAACTTACTACAGCTGAGTAATTCGCCGGTGGAAGCGGACAGCGCGCAATAAATCGAAACTCATCGTACTCATCCACCGACAAAACACTATGCTTAACGGTCACTATATCATCAGAATCAGTACTATTCAAGAAACTCTTACCGTATACGCATTCCAATCCTTCACTATTCTTAATCCATTCATTCTTCCTCGTACTAGACACCAATAATAAGACATGGTCGGGAAACAAAACCCGATCTTCTATTCTGAAAGGCGATGATAAATAGTAACCTTTCGAATAATCTAGAACTGACTCATTTGAAGAGGAAGACAACAAAGATAGGCTCGAAACTACTAGAATAGGGTGAAAAGTTGAGGGGTTTATAGAGAAAATTCGATAGGATAACAAGTAGAGGAAGATGAGGAAGCTGAAGCTCAAGATGAAAGATCTTGCAGAGAGGTAGTGTTTAGGAGAGTATTGTGGTCTGACGAAACGTTTTCGCTTGCGACGTTGCTCTGGAGAATCCATTTTTGGATTATTAAAGTTGGTTTTGGGAATTATTATAGGATTTGGACCTGTTGAGGAGGTTGAAGTGTAATTGAAGTGTGTTGGGTACGAGTTTTGTGGAGAGTTATCGAAGGTGTTGGGTGCTAACAGGGGGTTGTTTTGAGGGATTTCGGTTCTGGTAGTCAGGTTTGTGTCGGAGAGAGAATGGTAGCGGAAAGTAGTCAGACGACGCGTTTGATTAACTCTACCGACTGCATTGACTTGTGTGGACACAATACGTTAATTTAATTTATGGTTATGGTTCGATTAATAATTGAATTATTATTAAATATCAAACAATATTTTACTGTCAATTTAATGATATAATTAGTCTAATGAATGGTGTTATATCGGATTGTGTCATGTATGTATGAATCGTGTATAATTGATATACAAACGAGTCATGTTGTGTATTTTTTCTTGTTATATTCGCTCATATTTAATTCGTTTATTAATTGTGTTGGATTAGGTCTACTTATTTAATAAATAGGTGATTTAAAGAATGCACAAATCCTCTAATTTTATGTAGTGTTTGTATCGTATTCACATATTATGTCATATTTTGACACTCCTATTAGAGCATCATCAACTCTTACCTTTTTTCTAAACTCAAATTTAAATTTGAGTAAAAAACTCTTAAAAACTTCTCTAATACTATATTCAAATCTATATCAAATTGAGTTTGTTTTATAAATTTGAGTTTGTTCTCTCTTAATTTTAGGTTTTTTTTTATATTAAATTAAACTTTTTATTCATATGTTGATTCAAATTTAAGTCAATGGCTCTAAAGGGAGATATATTTAATTAAATAGGGGTTAAAAAGTTTGCTGAGCTGTTATTTGAGAAGAAATAAATAGTAATATTGATAATTAAGGTGATTGGGTAGCTAAAGAAGGAATTATAAGTAGTTATTCACTAATCAATTTTTTGTGATATATCTATTTCTATTTTGGTTTAATAATTTGGGCTGTTTAAATTAATTTATATGTATTTTGACTAATTTTTTTTGTTCTGTCAAAGACTGATCATTCATAACGAAACTAATGTATTCATGAGAGATAAATCACTTATGGTTTAATCTCAAAAGGATACTAAAATTTGAACTCAAAATGTCTAAATTTATAACTCGTCATTATTATCACTTAAACTATTTTTGAGATTGTGATACGTCTATTTCATCGTACCAACTATCTGAAATCCCTATCTCACTTTTCGAGAATTTACAAAAATAAAATAAAAATGAGATAGTTAAAAATAGGACTAATCATAAAATGTTTTTTTTTTCCCCAAAATTTGAATCACATTACAATCGGCTTCCTTCGTCATAATTTTTCTTTTTGATTTTGAAGTTTTCCTTATAGAATTCTAGCTTGTGGATTGAAAATGGAATCTTCTGGCCGGCCTATCTGGACTCATTCCATTTGGTGTATTGTTTAACGTTTCGTGTTTACGAAGCTAAGAAGCACCTTCTGCTGCATGACTTTTTTGTTTTCTTCTTTCCAACTGTTGGACCAGCACATCTGTCAAAGCCTGTGGAAAACGAAGTGGGATAAGATTAGGTGAATTTCACTTTGTACCCCAAAAATTTTTAAAAAAATTATTTTATATTCTCAAAAATTAGATTTCTTATATTATAATAATATCAATGTATGTGTCAAAAGTATTGTAATAAGGGTGTAATATTATAAATTTAATCTTTAATAATGTAAAATAAAAAAAAAGTTGGAGTGTTAAAGTGTGATTTCTCCAATTATTAATCTGTTCCAAGTCTGCATCTTTGAAGGTCCTTTCATTATTATATGTGGTTGTTACGTTTCACGTGGGTCGTTTTCAGCATCTTACACAAAATGAAGCTTCCTAAACTTAATGATTGTATCCTCTGCTGCTCTGAATTTATCCTTTTCTTCAGCGTTTTCGGTTTGGTGGGAATAGAATTAATCATTAGAGTACCTCAGTTTGTAAATAAATTTATTAATTTACCGTATTTTTAAATTTAATTAATAAATTATAATACTTGTTAAAAAGAGAGATTAACAATTTTGTTTTTTAAAAAGTGTCATAATTTAAGAAATAAATTCAAAAATAACGCAAATTACCCATTTACCCCGTGTTAAAACAAAATCTATGTACAAATAAAATAGAAATTAGATGTACCAAAAAAAAAATAGAAATTTGAACTTGACATGTAACAACTCGATCGACATCCATATTTACTATAACCTGATTTTTCATATGCATGGTTGTCATTATTTTTGCAATGGGCTGCTGTCAGTTACTTCTACTTTGTCAATCTAGTATTTTGATTATTTTAGATATTTTCCAACAAACAGAATACTAAAAACAGTTGTTGCTAGGACGTAGGCTGTTGATTTGGAGGAGTTGAGATTAAAAAAAAATAAATTATTCTTGATATATAGCCAAAAAATTATGATTAAAACGTATTTTTTTTATTTTTATGTTTGGTAGAAGAGATGAAAAAAAACATCGAAAGTGATAATGTTTTTGCTATTTCTTGATATAAATAAATAAATACATATTTACTAATTAAATATAATAAATGCAAAGAATATTATACTACCAAACATAAAAAGACTAAAATGTCAATAGGTGATAATAAAGATTGTGGACCCCATTGCTGACACCTTTGACGGTCCAATTTTTATCATTTTCCTCCCAGTTTTGGTAGGCAGGAGGAATAATTCTTTTTTCATCTCATTTTCTTTGTCCTCTATCTTTTCTTCTAAACCAAAATTAGGATAATTATCTTCTTGTTTTTTTATCCTATTTTTCGCCTTTTATTTTCTATTCATCCCACTTTCACCGATACCAAACAGGCCGTGACTTTTGGTACCCTTTAAGAAAACAAATTTGATATCATATCAAAATGTATTGATTTGATTAATTTATAACCGTTGATTGCCAAATAAAAAATAATTTAGTAAAATAAAAATGAGTAATGTCAGAATCACTAAAAAAATGACAGAAAAATATAAATTAACTGACGTCTTTAAAGTATAAAAATTTTATTACAAAATATTTCACAAATTTATGAAAACTCTAATTAGTCTTCTTTTTACACACACACTCATACACATAGTTGCACACACACAGCACACATACATTAAAATTTAAATGTTCTAATTTGTTCTATTTTTTTGTTCAAATTAAAATCTGCACACACATACACATAGTTACCATACACACACATACGTGCACTACCCACACACACTTTAAAATCTAATTTGATCAAATCAAACTAATTTGATATATCGTAATTTTTTAATGAATAAGGAATAAGACTCGTATATAATGGGTTTTATTTCTACACATAATAAATAATATGTCAAGATAAAAATTAAAATATATATATATATTAGCGAAAATTTTACATCCAAACAGTCGCCGAAAGGTCTATATTGGCTCCATAGAACACCTTATCACATATGAATGGATAATTTTATGTACGCTAAATTTATTTATTAAAAATGTACACCAAATATTGTCGGCCGTTGGATGATAGTGGGTCCCCTAATCCAATGACGGACAATTATTTGGTGCATATTTTTTTATGAACAAATTTGATGTTCAAATATTATTGCTCCAGGTGGGTATGGCATCAAGTGTTTCAAAAACTTTTTATGCTTTCTTATTTTTTTCCCATTAAACAAAGATAAAGTTCCTTCGGATCAATCATACATACTCAATTCTTTCAATACCGTTAGATGCGCCTGGAAAAATGGTTTGCTTTTAAGAGTGGGAGTTTCACTCTTTCTTATTTAATAGTGTTTAAGGCTCTTTTTTCAGATGAGTTCTTCACGTGAAAGAGATTTTCCTTTACGATTCTAGGGGAGGTGGCTCCCGGTAGCTGTCCCACTGAATTTGGAAGACACTTACATACATACATAGTCGTAAAAAGATCATCACCAAGTTAAAATTTAGGGATAAAAATTGTGTTAGAGTCGAGTCATATTTGTGTTGTGTTATTTTGGATTCGTGTTGAGCACTAATTAATTTTAATTTAACTCGTTTAATTAATCGTGTCGATTTATTTATTTTCGTGTTGTATTTGTATTAATTCATATAACTCGTAAATAAAAATTTAATACTCAATTTTATGTGTAAAATTTTATTATCACTTAATCAAAGTATTCTATGCTTATATTTTTTCTATAAACTAAAAATTTACTTAATGAATATAATAATATAAATGACTAAAAATATTTTTTGTGTACAAAATTATGTCACCACTTGATAAAATATAATAAAAAATTAACATTTTATTGTTATAATACTATTTAAACGTATTAATCATGTTAATTTTATGTTGTTCGTATTTGAACTAACTCAATTCATTTATTATTCATGTTAATGGGTCGTGTTATGTACAGGTTCATGTCGAGAAATAATTAATCCTAATCCGTTAATATTTTTTATTCATTCAAAGAATTCACTCACCATGTATGAAAAAAGATAATCTCAAACTAGACTTAGCAATAAAATGAATGATAATTTTATGGTGAACTCTTTGATTGTGTACATTGAAAAAATACTATAAAAAAATTTAGGATTTAACCAATCAAATATAAACAACTTTTGAGAATTAAAAAACATCACATTCCACTATAATATATCATCCAGTCTTTGATTTTTTTTTTATCCTGTTTTTGGTCCCACTGACTTACAATTCTGGCTCTGCCCTTGGGTCTCCCTCTCTCGTTGTGTGTCCTTAATTTTAAAAAATGTTTTAGGTAGAAACAATGTTAAAAGTTACTTAAACAAGATATTTTAGTTTATCTCTTTCGTGGGATAACTTCATGGTTCCGCTTCACCATAACGAGATTCAAACTCTTGTTCCTACTCCTTAGTAATCCGTCTTTTACCCCCAAGATCAACCAACCAGTTAACAACTCTCTTATATAAATGGTATGAACAACTGATGCCGTTCTTACGAGTAGGGTTGATAATACAATTGAGCCTTACGAATTTTTTTTTTTTTTGAATAAATTTAAAAATTATTTAAACTCAGTTCGTTTAAAACAATGAATTTAGCCCGAGCTGAGTCCAAAATAAGTCGAGTTTAAGTAGTTTGACTATTTTATATATAAACGAGTCTAAAAAATTATTTAAGTTCAATTCGTTTTAAGTTAAATTCTATACTGGTCAAATTTGAGTCGAGTCGAGTCTCAATAGTAGCTCGGCTCGATTATCATCCCTATTTATGAGAAAGAAAATGCATTGTCCTCCTGCACCACACTGAGATAATCTGAGCCCAAGAACACTAACAAGTTCAAATTTAAAAATTACTCTAAAATGACCTAACTTTTGGAAAAGTGGATGAGAGCATATTAATCAATTTGAAACTTTTTTCCCAATCAATGTAAGATTTATGTTCATCTTTTTTAATGAACACACAAGGGATGCAAGTAAATTTGTAGAATATATTTTATTCAGTATCATACTGCAAGTGTGAGAACCAATCTGATATTGGTCCTCCATCAACTATGCATCCCAAATCATAGTCAAAGATGAGGCTGATTAACAAAAAGAAAAACTTTGAAGGGGCCCAACCTGCATCAATGCCAACCAAGGCCCAAACCCAGCTGCTTAATTCTCTCAAGCTTGAAATATTAGACAATCTGTCGAGGTTCAAGTTAACTATTTAGGCTTTACCTGAGCCTTTTTGAAAATATATATCAGCCCATCCACCAGTATCCAAATGAGGAGCGACAATCGAGTCGTATCAAATTTTTATCATGTCATTACAGGGTTCTTGTCGAATACTAATTAACCCTAATCTAACTTATTTAATTAATCATGTCATGTCGATTGACCTGTTTATTTTTGTGTGAAATTCGTTTTTATGCTGACTCATATAAATTTTAAATAAAAAACTTAACACTAAGATTTAAATATAAAATTCTATTATCAATTAATTGAATTTATACTCATACTTTTCCTATAAACTAAAAATTAACTTAATAAACTTAACAATAAAAATGTCTTTTTATACAATAATTATGTCGGTACATTAACACTCCCATTTATTATTCGTGTTATCAGAGCGTGTCATTTACGTGTTCGAGTTGAGAAATGATCAATCTTAACTCGTTAATTTCGTGTCAAGTTCAAATCGTGTTTTCGTATTGTAAAAAATTACCCCCCTAATCAAATCCTTTCTACTTTCTTAACACTACCCATATAGCAGTTTTGACTGCCTCTCAAGAAAAGGATTCACTAGAGTTGAGTTCTAGTTGGCCGTGCCTGTGAGGAGAACAACACTTAAGCAGGAAGCTAGGATCCCCATTTTATGTCCCCCTCGTCTCCGTGCCGTGAAAGAAAGGTGGCAAAAAGAAACAGACAATTCGGGTTTCTCTCATCGTTTGCCCTTTGAGGTAGGTTATCCGAAGTACATTAGCAAGGCGTACTCCTGTTAGCACTAGCATGTAGACCATAAAGGTGGCATTTGAAACCAAACTTATCCTCAAGCAGGTAGCTGCAACACCTAATTTTATTGCCATTTACCACCAACCAGGGGGAAGATGTATCTAACACATACATACGCAGATCGGCTGAACATATGTTGTGTTGATGCTATGTGACAACCAATAGTTCTGCAGCGAAACATATAATTTTATTTTAACCGGAACAGCTATAAATTCGGTTGCATGAAAACTTAATGCTCTACATATAGACAGCAAATGGTGAGGCAGCGTTTTGTATAAACTTAAATTAAATGTGGCCCAAATCCAGGGAGATTTGCACCGACCTTGCAACTAGTCATATGAATGCAGCTCCTCTGAGCGAAGAATTCTGGAATGTTTCTGTTGTGTCTATCAAGGAATTGCACTCGATCAAAAGAATAGGAATTGCAAATTCATTCAAAAAGCCATCAAGATAAATAAGCTTCCTTCCGCTTTCCTCATGAAAATCATGGTGTCTCCTTCTTGGATAAAATGGGTGCAAATTGAATTATTCCCGGTACACAAATGATCTGATAAGAAAAGACACACAATAAAAAAAAATGGCAATGATGGAGTGCACAAGCATGTATTATATCCATATCAAAACCCATATAAACAAGTACATGGCACAAGTAAGACAAAAGGCAGATGTCCAATTACCTTGTGGTTAGGTTTGCTGCTGCATACACTTCGCAAGTGAAGCCCCATCAAGCACACCAGCATTCCCCCCTCGTATTCTCTCAGCATCTGGATCTATCTTTTGTGGTGTTCTGTTTGAGAATGCCTTCAAAGTTTCCCTTAAGTTTGTGCGCCTATCTCCCATTGGGTTTGCAACAGATTGTCCTCTACTTTGTTGCTGATCCCTTGGACTGTCCAGCTTAAACATTTCTGCATTTGCATCTTTATGTGGCATACTGTGGGTGGCAGTCAGTGATTGGGTTCTCCCACAGAAAGAGGATCTTGAAATAGAGTACTGTGCTTCTGTTCTCTTCCAAAACTTTGGACTCAGAAATTCTGCACCAGGTAGCATGCAACACGTATTTCCTGCAGAGCCTTTTGAAATCATTCCAGTTGATATCGCCAAATCTTGTGACATCTCATCCAGTGCTTTCTCTAGGCCATTTTACACGCGTCTCCAGATAATTCATCCACTTTGGGAGCTCCCAATGAACCTCTAGAATCAAGTATATAAAAAGCTTAATGTCGGCAGATGCTTGTTGGAAGTTATTTTATTTGTTATTGGATCAACAATACATGACATAGAAAAGAATGACTTGTTGCAACCTGCTAAGTTTCACAGTACAGAAATTGAACAAGCCCACCAGAAAGTAAACAAATCTATAGGCTAATAAATATGTTCTAGGCTGGATTGCTCATTGCATCACAACATATTCAAGGCAAAGAGTTAGCCCTCTATGGAAGAAATACCCACAAGAGGCCGAGTAGCAGTAATTCAGAATGAAAACATAATGTAATCACCACCCAAAAGACAGGTTATATAGACAAGCACAAATACTACACAGATCAAGTATGACCTTATAACGCAACTAACACAGAAGGCACTACCAGAAGGACATAATTATTAAGATACCTGAAGGAGATCCAACAGACTAGATTGTTGGTGTTCGATCTGAAGAAGCTGTTTCCGGATCAAAGACAGATCTTCAATCTCTTTCTGGTTCCCATAGACCTCTTCAGTATTATTACCGTCTGTCATGTCCAACTCGCAGTAATCATTCTCATGGAATGGAACCACACGAGACCCAAATTTCAAACTTCCCAATTTATGCAGTTTTTCATCACACAAGTTTGATTGAAGAGGGAGCGTTTTTTTGTCTTTTTGAGTAACCACTACTATCACCATCTGCAGAAGGGGAAACCCAAGGTGTTTACTCCTAAGATCATCTTCACAAGCCACCTTCGATGAGGAAGCCTGGGGTAAGGCAATATCAATTTTCCAATCAGAAGGTTTATTTATGTCAGTGTTACTGAACATTGGTGCATTTGGTTTCTTTTGACTACTCTTTGGCGGACTTCTTTTCTGGGTGGAGGCAGCCTCGGATGGAGGTGTCCTGCTTGTGATGATTGTTTTTCTTCTGTTGAGGAGTTTCAATGCCCATATCACAGAAACCTTTGGAGACAGTAGGGGAGTATCCACTATTACCACAGTCTGCATGCATTAGAAACCACAACATGAGCCAAATGGTAATCACTATGATATTTGGCTCCCACAATGATTGTTCTGACAAATTTTCTCTTATCCTTTGAAAGTTTAGCAGTGATAGGTTGGTTCCATTTGGTGTTCAAGAAAATTAGTTACCAGCAATCACACTAGAAAACCCCCAAAGTACTTCATGCTTTGAAATACAGACACATGCGATACATTTTCACCCAAAGAAGACCTTAGAGTACACAGCAAATTCACAAAATGAAGACAAAAAGATTCAACTCCATATGTATGTGCATGAAAAGTGTATTATGTGGAGCTATATATATTTGTAAAGGAATTTATTCATTTAGAACAAGGATAGAAAATTAAACACGGGAGAGAACCAGTGTCATGTCAAGTACAATCAAAGTATAGTCCTAAAGACAAGTCCCTACATTTTATTATCGCTCCAGCAACACAGTAATAACTCCACAATTTTATTTTTTTCAGAATGATAAAAAAAAAAAAAAGGTTCTTCTACTATTTGTTGTTTTTTTGCCTAACATTTTGACCCCTAAAATTTTCACTTAGTGATTTAGCAATCAGACTAAAAAATAATTTTATTCGATGCCTGTACCAGGTATACATAAGGGACTATAATGAAGTAAGTCAGCAAGGGTTAAAATCTCATACTTGATCGAATGGTATGGATTGTGGAGAATAATCATCCCTGATATTTTTTTCTTTGGAAAAGACAACAATTCAAGTAAAACACAACTTACTATGTTAATAGCTTTGCAATAAAATGAAAAGAAACTTATTTATCTACTTCAGAATCAAAATTTTTCTGAAGAAAATGTGAGAACAAGAGGAAATAAGATACTCTGTGCTGTCATTCATGCAGTGATTGGTAAATATGCATGAAGTAATTTAAATACAAACTTAGTTGTCATATATGATGAAATTACTACAGCTTTAGACACAGTAACTAGTCAACAATCCCTTACCTTTT
>CAUOFW020006053.1:0-25194 GCA_963454935.2 Ilex paraguariensis | reverse complement strand
ATTTATTCACCAAAGCGTTGAGTTTGTCACAATTTGAGGTGCTATTTGACAAGTTGGGTGTAATTAATATACACTCAAACTTGAGGGGGAATGTTTAAGACAATCGCACAAAATTAGGAAGTAAATAATTGTATATTGACTTTGTTAATTAGTTTCCTTTCTTGTATAAATCAGAGCTAATTTATAGGCATTAGATTAGGATCTAATCCTATTCCTTTGTGTATAAATATGTGTCACCACTTATGAATGAATATAAAAGAAATTATTTTACCAAATACTCTCTTATTAGTGGCTCTCATGGTCAAACGACAACGCTGTAGCAGACATTATCACTCAAGTCAATCACTCCCACATCTATCTCTCTCTTTCTTTTGTACAAAGGTAAGACTAATCCCAACACATTTTTTATTTTTAAGAACTCAATTTTATTATAATTTAAACACATAATATCAATTACACTATTCATTTTTATAAAAAATTCAAAATAGGACCTAATTTAATTTTAAAAATATCTTTTAATAAAAATTATACTCATAACAAATAAAATGTAATACAAATTTAGATAAATGTTAAAAATATGAGTAAGTAAATTACCCTAAAATTATTACTCATATCAATAAATGTATTTGTAATGATAGTCAATTATATAATACCACAATTTCAATTAAAAATGTACAAAATAAAAAAAATGAACATAAAAATTATTAATAAGAGAATAGATTATAATCCTATCAAAATATCTTTGATCAAAAGTCATACTATCAATTTAAAAAAAAGATGTTAGCATAATTTTTAAAAACATTAATTAATAAATTTTAAATTAAAAATTTTAAATATTATTAAAAATAAAAAAGTCTCATTAACACGAATGCCGAGCCGCCCTCGTCATATCCACAAGGAACTATTTGGTAAGTGGGGTTAGAGAAAAATAGTTTAAATGACATACAAAACTCATGTTTGACCAAAATATTAAATTTAAAGCCTAGGTTATCAAATGCAGCCCGCTGTTGGCCAAATCTTAAACTCTAGATTATGAGTTTCATCAAACCAATGAGAGGGGTTGGTTTCGGATGAGTGTTAACGGATTCATGATACAAAAAAATAATTATACCTCATTTATATATAAATATGAGTTTAAATTAAATTAGTGAGGGGACAAAATAGTCATTTGCATATAAATATATTATCAAAATAATGATCTATTCGTGGCATACCAAATATAGATATAGATTAAATTTAATGTTAAATCTACGTATAAATTGAATTTAATGTTAAATTTTATCTTTCTAAAACGAGATGTTAATTTAGAAGAATTTAAGAAATTCAATTCAATTCTTTTTTAAAGTTTCATCCCAAGCCGCAAATGCTCCCAACCAACCAATTCCCTCCCACCATGAAAACCTCTAGAATTTATTACCAATGTCTCTCTCTGTCTCACCAATTGTGTCCTTTTGTCGTTGTTAGGCCTCTCTCAGTTGAAAAACCAAACAAGTGGTGGGAAAGGAAATCATCGCATGCCAAGTCACTCTTTTTCTTTTAAGCCGCTCTTTCTCTCTCTCTCTCTCTCTCTTTCTCTCTCATCTCCGCCATGAGAATTTGGGAATTGACATGGGTTTGAACCTTGAACTGCATGAAGAGATGAGAATCGACAGACCAGATGCAGGGAGAGAGGAGAGAGGAGAGAGAAACTTAAACAAAAAGAAAGGAGGGTTTTCTAGTTGAGTGGGTTTAGGTTGGTTGCTTAGAATTTTTACAACACATAAACCCTAACTTTTCTGAATCATCTGTTGTATTATTTGAAGGGTATGAGTTGCAGAGGGTTTGAAGGCTCTTAATGGTTCATTCCAAAAATGGGTTTGTCTGTGGTTTTAGATCTGACTTGAGTGATATGGGTACTATGAGAAAGAGGTTTTTTGTGTTTATTTTTTTTTTTTGGCCTTTTGGGGGTCCAGTCATAGCCTGACAGAAGAGAGTGAGCACACGCAGGCAATTGTATACAGAGAGTATACCTTTGTTGAGTGCGTGTGCTCAGTCTCTTTCTGTCAGCTTCCTGTGCCTTTCCAGTTTCGTTCAATGCACCACTACGTTACCACCACCTGTTCTATGAATCATAATTTAATCCCCCCAACCACAACCTCTCTCTCTATATATATCGGTCAAAGTCTCTTTACATCCCTCTAGAAAAAGGCAAGGAAGATGGAGGGCTACACAAGGTGGAGACTGGAGAGACACTTGGATATCACATATCAAGGCAGGCCAGCCATAATGCCAGTGCCACACCACACATGACATGACACCCACCAAACTGTTTTATCAAACCCACTTTCTCTTTCCCTCTCTGATCTTATCTCTCTATATGTTATGTTTATGATATGTGGTGTGTGCGCTAAATAAAACGATGGAAGAAGAAGAGGAAGTAGATAAACATTCCTGGTTTTGGCGTTTTTTTTTTTTTTTTTTGAACTGATTTTGTTTGATAATTTACCTTATCCAAATCAAGATATTTTGTTATTATATTCATACTTGTGATAGATTTTCGAAGCGTGACTTTTTATGTAGTTCGGTCGGGGAGTACGAAGTGGGTTCGGAAGGTACGCCTGGTTACTGTTCTGTTTAACGGAAAACTGTGTTTTAGGGTAATTATCATAATATTTCTGCACACATATTCATTTCATTAACTTGTTCTTACTTGTTTTTTACCCTATTTCCTCCAAACTTTCTTCTGATAATTTTTCTTTCACAGGCATGGAATGATGTACAAGAATATTCAACTATTTCTCCGTTTCAAACTGCTTCTGATTGGCTTTCTGAGTTTCTATTTGTATGCAAAGGGGTTCCCAAAAAATGACAGAAAAGGGAATAAGATCTACACACACAGACACACAACCGTGTTTGTTTATATATTTCCTAAGTTGTATATATAAATTTCTGATTCTTCTTTGATAAATTTACAGGGGTTGTCAAATAAATTGGTTTCTGCATTTATTTTAGGTCTATTTTCTCTATTTTTATGTCCAGAGAAATCAGTTCATGTGTATATTTCAGGTCTTTTTTCATTTGTGTATATACTATTTATAATATATTTACCAAGTTATCTATATGTACTTCGAATTTCTATTGCAAATATATACTGGGCTAATTTCCTAGAGAAATCAGTTCCTGCATATAGTTTTAAGTCTTTTTTTATTATTATTATTATTATTATTCAAAATGTCCATGACTTTGTTGGTGCATATGTATTCTGTGTGATTTGTTCATTTGCTAAGCAATACAACTTTTCTTAGAGTTCCTTTCTCTCATGGATTTGGTTATGGAATCATTGACTCTTTGGGGGGAGGCAATGGAATATAATCATACATGACCCTATATGGGAGTTTTTTTTTTTTTTTTTGTTTCCATTCTGGTGAGATTCGTACCAAATCATAGCTATGATCATTGAGGAAATTTCTATGTCAAGGTTCAGAAGTTAATTCAATTAGTAGTCTCTTTGATATTTGTATTTAATATCTTTTAAAGAAGTTTTTTCTTCTTTACCAAGGTGCCACACTGCAATTCTTTAAGCAGCAATTGGGTTTATTCTTTGTGACAGCAAGTACAGTTTGTTGCTGGGGGCAATACACATGTTCTTTTGCAGAAACTTAATCACCCAGGTAATTATGATTGGTTTCCTTTCCTATTATGTTAGTTTGTTTATGTTCTTTTCTTCATTATGTTCTTCAATTCTTTGGGTTTATTTCCTGATTTGAGTTTTTTTGTTTCTTTTTGGGCCTGAATGATATGATTATTAATCTATTTATCTTGATCCATATCAGGACTATGGCTATTTTAGAACTTTTGAAACTAGTGATTTGATGAAGTTAAGAACATATAGCGGAATTAGGAAACAGTATTAGCAAAAAATTAGTAAGAGAAAAGGGGATAGTTTTTGTTTGAACTTTAAATTGGGTTCATGTGATTGCTTCCATTAGTGTGTTATCTTCCTATAGATTGATGTCCTTATGTGTTGCTGCGTCATAGCCATATCATATGAATCCAATAATAAACCACATATGCGGTTCACAAGACGGGCTGAAATTTTCATTTTCCGCCTTTACTTCTAATTTATGTATATTTGCACTACACAGTATTTGGTGCGTAGCTTTTTCTGTGCAGAAGAGAAATAAAGACAGAATTTGTTCAAGTCACCCGGGAGGAAAATCTAGAACGATGTTTTTGAGAAGAACTTAGTTGTGGTCCTTATGTGTTGAGTGAATGTTGTGTTTTGCTTAGTTCTATGAGTGATTAAAGAGGGACCCACTGGAGTCTCTTGGCAGCATATGCAAAATAATTTTTGGACTATTGCAAGGTATGGCCTAAGATACATGTGGCTCCACATATGTTGGTTGAGCATATGAATGCAATAGTCATGATGATACAATATAGGGCATATTATTGATTGTGTTTGTTGTAGGTAAAATGAGATTGATGGGTATGAATCACGTGCGCCAAGAATAATATCAGTGAAATGAGTGTCTATTGCGTGCACCAAAATGATATCAATGGTGGGGTATCAATCATGTGTAGTTACATTTGAAGGTTGGAGATTTATTGTGGTTGATTAGAAGAATGGTAGTATCAAATACCACTCCAAATCTTGTTGCACATATTTGATGCTCTTTCATAGATACCCGTACCATTCTTGGTAGAATTGATTTACACTCCATCGATGGCATTATGTCAGTTCTAAAGACAATAGCATTATACCTAAGGATGCTTTCTTTTGTGGAAAAACAAAGTAACCTTAGAGTTGAAACTTTTGTGCTTCCGTTTTCCATGGCATTCTTTTTAGCTTGTGATAGTATCAGAAAACCTATAGTTGCATAGTAAACCTTTCAGATTGTTATAATATTGTGAAACCTATACTGACTCATGGGAATAGAAATAGGTAAGGTGGCGTATCAGGTAACACTGATGTGAGTCTTATAAAGTGTATATGCCTATGAAATGGTGCCCCATAATCTCATTCTTTTGCATATGCGACAGTTTTGCTACTTTTGTAGCTCAGTTGTGCGTGTTTTTCAATTTATTGATAGTCAAGGAGAAGAAAGTGGAGTGGGTGCCCCAATACTAACATTATTTTTAAGGGGTTTTTCAGGCTTGATTGGTAATATTTCCCCTACGATTAAAATAGATTAATATTATTTGAATCGTAAGTCGCTTTAGTACGTGCTAAGTATACGGGTATACAAAGTGATACTTTTTCTAGACTATAGTGTAGTGGAGTATACTTAGTTGATACATTATTTTGGGTTCTAGTTTGTTTTCTCACTTTTAATCCAAGCCGCTTTCATAATAATATGAGAAACGTATGTCGTTCATCAAAGAAAGACTGTAAGACTATTCTGGAGACAGCTTGAGTATACAATATAGGATAAAGGTACTAGATATGGGTGTTAAAAATCGTTTGAAATTAAGGGAAAAAAAATTAAGACCAGATAATAAGGTGGTGGGACTTAAAATGAGAAAAATAATTTCATTCAAGGATAACCTACTAAAGGAAGCGACATGGAATTTAGAAGATCAATTTAATATAACATGGACCATGATGGTAGAATGTACAAAAGCAATCTCAAGTGAGCAATTGTTGGGTTTTTTTTTTTATTGCGTGGGCTAGGATTGAGGGATTCTCTATCTCTATAGCTTAGTTTTTACATGAAAAGCAAATGCAGAGCATTTCTTATTCTTTTGTCCATTATTTCTTTGGGAGACCTCAACATTGCCTAGATATTATGGATTTGCCTAAACACTTGGCAGTTAGGATGATAGGAAAGCACAATATATGTCTGTATGGTTTACTATCCTTTCAAATTGAAATCTAATCTGGTTATGACAAACATGTTTTCTACATGTTCCATTTTTTTCCCTAGAACGTAAATAGTTTATTGATCTAAAAACATAAGCTGTACAATAAGGTTCAAAACATGTCTAGAAGGACTGGATTAGCACTCGGATGAGTCTATTCCACACAAAACACAAACCTAGTCTAGAATTAAAAAAGAGAGACTAGTAGGAACTTGCCTATTCAAACAAATCTCAATGTAATCCAAGGCAATGCGCAAAATTCCTTCCTAACACAAGGGAGCAAGTATAAAGCTAAGAAGGTTTGTCCTCATAAATTTTGTCTTGTTCTTTTTCTTAGTTAAAGGAGGGCTATACACTACTTGCTTGAAAGAGCTAGAAGTCCCTCTTTTTGCATGAAAATCTTTCATATTTTGAATCCTCTCTTGAAGTCTTATTCTATTCTCATCCCTAGATGAAGATTCACCAACACTTAAGTTGTTGGAAATCTATGCCTTGTCTCATAAATTCCTTCCTCAATACTCCCCTCATGATTTACATTGAGAAATCAAGAAGATGAGACATCTGTGTTCCTTGTTTCTTGCTTTCCATATCTGCAAGGAGGGCTTCACAAACCTCTTCCCCTTTCCTATCAAAGCTTGTTCTTCTTCCCTTTGCATTCCTTTATGCTCATTGTCGTTCTTTTTACTCGCCCACATGGAAGAACGGGGTTTTGGAGATAAAGCCATCTTGAAGAGGAATGACCAAAGAGTTTGCAATGATTGCATTTATGCGGTTTCCATGGAGAAACTATATTAATTTCATGAAGTAAATAACCTTCAAGTGTAATTTTGAAACACTTGGGCAGGAAATGTTTTCATGAAGTATATAACCTTCAAGTTTAATTTTGAAAGACTTGGGTAGCAAATGTTACATTTGATGTTGATTATCTATTCTTTTTTTCTCTATTTTGTGTCCTTTTTTTTTTTTTGGGGGGGGGGGGGGAGGGGGTGGCATACAAATTTAAATTGTCAACCTATGAAATATATCTATATTTTTCAATAAATAAAAGAATTTTAGTAAAAAAAAAAAAAAGATATACAATAAAGTTTCATACTCACCTTGAGGCTAAACTGAGGATGCCCTTAAAGGAGAATCCTTCATTTGTTGGAGCCTATCTTGAAGTTTCTTAACCCATCAAATATTTCATCTATAATAAGTACTCAAAACTTTCAAATTTGGAGGGAGTGCTTTAACAATCACCATCACTATGAAATGGTGTATTGCATAAGGTTTGTTGTAGATGACTTCATAGTTCACAACCACTATGCATTACTCAACATTGTCCCAAAAATTTTTAGAACATACTGCATGAATCCTATTTCACTAGTATACTATATTAAGGGCTAGACTTTCTGTTAAATCATAACTTAGTATATCTTTTGTTATTATTTCATTTTAAAGTTAATTTTGGTCTTTCTTTATTCCTATATTTATCGTCAATAGCTATTATGTCATTCTTACTCACTAATACCATAATAGACCACTATAAATATGTCCAAATTGCCTGCAATATGTGCTACCCTTACTTTCATGGATATATTGATTTTTAATTCTATCTGTCTTAGTTTTACCAAACATCTATCTTAATACTGTTATTTTCCCCATACTCAATTGTTGAATGTGTTGTTTCTTAATTGTCTGACACTCTATACCATAAAAGTATAGTGGGTTTTATGGTTATTCTATAGAACTTTCTTTTCGGCTTAAAGGGTATGCGTTTATCACACAATACACTAGATTCATTCTTCCGTTTAGTATATTCTGCATTTATTCTATGGGTAGAATCGTACCTAATCTCACTCTCTCTATGAATAAATAGACCCTAAGTGTTTAAAATGTGCACTCTTCAGTGTCTCTTGATCTTTAATTTTTGCTACTTCCTGGTTTTGATTCCTCATTTTACTAAAGTTACATTCTATAAATTCAGTTTTAGTCTTATTTATCTTAAATATATTTGATTGTAGGGCTTCTCTTCATATTTCTAATTTATTATTAATTTCTTCTTTACTTTAATCGACTAATACAATATTGTTCCCACATAATACACCTCATGGGAGCTCATCTTGAATATGTCCAATCATTTCATATGTAATCCATGCAAAAATGATATGGACTCAAAGCAAGAACTTGACTATAAGTTTACAGTATTTGGGAAATCATTAGTCTCATCTGCCATTGGTCTCACTAAAATCACTACGTCTTCATACATATCCTTAATCACATTAATATACCTAACAATAACATTATTTTTCTCTAAAATCATCCATAATATATTTCTAGAAACTCCACCATAGAACTTCTTTGACTTTATAAAAACCAAATGAAGGTCCTTGTTTTTCTCCCTATACCTCTCGTTTATTTACTTAATTAAGTCTGTAGCTTCCATTGTTGATCTCTTAGGCATGAATTCAAATTGATCCTTAGAAATCGTCATTTCAAACCTTAATCTTTGCTCCATCACTCTTTCCCACAGTTTTATTGTTTGACTCATTAGTTTAATCCCTTGATAGTTTGTGCAACTTTATGTTTTCCTTACTCTTGTACATAGATACTAAGATACTCTTCCTCCATTCATCGAATATTTTCTTACTTATTATAGTTTTATTAAATAATTTAGTAAATCAAGGTACCTTAAAATTCCTTAAACACTTCCAAGTTCCAGACCTCAATAAGTATATCATAAGGTCTTAAAGCTTTCTTAGTCTTCATTTTCTTTAATGCCTTTTTTATTTTCGACATCCTAATCCTACACAAAAATGTGTTTTCTCTAATCTCCCTATGATTTCTATTGTTTCCAATGTCTAAGCTCCTAAATAATTTTTATTTAGTAACTTTTCAAAGTAATTCTTTTACATTTCTTTAATTTCCTTGTATCAAAACCCTTGAGCTTCCCCTCTTAAAACATTTAATGTGATTAACATCTCTAGTTTTTCTTTCTATTCATTTAGCAAGTTAATACATACTTTTTTCTCCATCATTTGTGTCTAATTTAGAGTAAAGATCATTATATGCTTTGTACTTGGAGTCTCTGACCCTTTTTTCCATTTCGTTACTTGCAAGCTAGTAACTTTTAAACTCCTCTTCATTTTTAGTTTTTTTCCATGTTTTATAGACTATAATAAAGAAATTCTATTGGTAGGAAAAGAGATAAGGTGAAGGACATAAATGACTTAATTATTTTGAATTGCCTTTGTAGAGGTAATAATGGCCAAATTACTTTTTTATTTTAGTAAGTAAGGTTAAATCTATCAATCAAAAGGTCCATATACAAAATACCGTAGAGGCAGATGTGACTGAATTACTTTTAAGTACCTTTGTACTTCGTGATTCATGTATCTGCTCTTTCCTCTCTACATAGAGAATCTTGTTTTTTTTTCTAATTTAAATTGTCTTTCTGTTTTATTTTAGCACTATAGTGTTTCCAAGTGATGGCCTACAATAGTAAAATTATAGGATATTTTAACTTCCTACTTTTTTGTCATTGATTTTTGACTTTAGCTAAATGAGCTTGGATCTCGACTGTTGAAATCAACTTCATAATTCATCTTTTATCGTTTCCTTATCTACGTGGGAGTAATATAATGTATATCTGTCACTCCCTAGACCCCGCAGTGGTGGAAGTTTTGTGCACTGGATTATCTTTTATGTTTTTTTTTCATTTTTAACTTTTTACTAATGCATTTGTTGCTATAACTTCTTTTTCTTCCCTTTCCTTTGCTGGTTTTTTTGTCACCTATCTTTTTTTATCAACATCCTCATTTTTGTTGTGTTATTTGTAATATAACTGCTCGATATTTAGTATTCTCAAGCGTACTTGACTTGAAACATATTCAAATGTATTGGCAAGCAACACTCTAGTAGCATTTATATACTAATCCATCCATGTTAATATTATGTATCATTGCATTCTGAATCTCGATGTGGCACCTCACTTGAGAAGATTCAGCAAATTGTCGAAATGCTCAAAGAGGAGTATGTCTAAAAAAATACCTAATATTATAATTTCTACTTCAAATATCACTAAAATTACACTATATATATCTCATTTAGTAACTAGTTAAGTCATTTAGATTTTGAAGTATATATGCATTTGCTAAGTCATACCTAGTTTAAGACATTTAGGTTTTGAAGTATCTCTCCATTTGCTAAATGTAAAGTACTCAAGTCAGAAGTTTCATCTACTCAACAATGTTGTTAATAGAAGAAAGCATACACCAGATGACATCTTCTTCAATATGTAGAATAAGTTCATCTTGGCGTAGTGATAAAGAATCATTACTGAATTTTAAGTAATGTTTTGGTTTTAAAATAATTTTTTTTTTGTCATTCTTCTATGCCAATAATCACTACTCCATTGTTTATGTCATTAGATATACCATTAAATCAAACTATTTTTTTATACCTCTACATTATTTTACAGATCCTTTCACCAAGTTTTATAGGTTTATAAACCTATGAATATCATATGGGTGCATTTTGTTGTTTTTTGCTTGACTTTTTGAGCTGGTGGATGAGTGGAAAAACATATTTCATGGTTCATCTCCCCAGCATTCAACCAAGTATCACTCCTATTACCACATAGTTAGTAGGAATATTTTCCTCTCGTCATTAGGCACTTCTTAGGCTAAAATATTGTCAAACAAATTAGTCAATAAATGGACACGACAGGTTTGGGATGAGTTGGGGCTGCCTCTGCAAGGTATCGTGGTCCTACTAGCCTATGTATAACTACTTGAAAGCATAAAGATTGATCAATGCCCAAATTGCAATGCTGATGAACAAAAATGATTCTCAAAATATTTTACTGCCCCATAAATTTTCCAAAATTTGATAGAACCCTTGGACTCTGTATATAACATCACTCATCTCTCTCATCTTTCTCCGTTTTTCCTCTCTCCCTTATCTTTCTCCTCACTCTCCTCGATCTTTGGCAGCTGCTTGTCCACCACCTAACCAACAATGCTCCATCATCCAGTGATGCTGGCTACCCACCAGTGAAGGTAATCTCTCTTTCTCTCCATCTCCCTCTTTCTTTCTTCCTCTCTCACTCGCCCATTTTTCTCCTCTCTTTCACATGTTCCTAGCCCCATGTCAATCGGAACTATCGCCTAGCCCAACCCTATCCCGCCTAGTGCCTCCCTTACAAAGGTAATCTCTCTCCCTCTCTCTACTCCTCTCGCTCCCTCTCTCTACTCCTCTCGCTCCCTCTCTCTACACAACCTATTCACCACCTTTAGTCTACCTTTACAACAGCCTACCCACCGCCCTCTCTTTCTACTCCATCATTCACCAACACACACCGCCACCATGTGTTCAACTAAATGTCTAGAAAAGTAATAAACACATTGTTGGCACCACTACAAGGAACTAGCTCATTTGTTTTGCTCCTATTTTCTCTCTATTCACATGCAAAAAAATCTCATGGCATCACCATTGAGGACCACTGTGCAACCACCAGTTGGGTGTGATAGAATCTAGGCGCAATGCTTGTTCACCATAGAAAATCTCCAACTAAACTTATAAACACACACACACACACACACACACACACACACACACACACTCTCTAACTTTGGATTTGGGGGAAATGGTGGGATTTGAGGTTGTGAGTCGGGGTTAGATTGGATTTGCAGGAAATTGGGGGTTCCTCGTGAGTAGGGTGTTCAAAGGTGATTTGAGTGGAGTGTTTTGAGTTAACAAGGGAGGAGGTTATAGCTCTGGGAAGCCCTTCTCTTTCTTTTCTGTACAGCAAGCTTTGGTAACCCCCTCTATCTCTCTGTGTGTTTTGTGATCCAGGGGTGGGGCTTTGGTTGATGTAAGTTCTCTCTTTCTTTGCAACGTACTACATGGTATTTAGGGTAGTTTGATCTAGTCTTAAAACCCTTTTTTTGATGATTTTACATTGGATTGAGCTATTTGGATTCTAAGTTTTATTTTTCTTGAGATATAGTGGTTTTCATTTATGTTGTGGTTTGTTTTAGATCTCAAAGTGTTGCTTTTTGAAGAAGTGGCAGTTGTTGGAAATGTAAAAAGTTGATGTGTTGAATTCCTCCTCATATTCTTTGGTTTCCTCTATTTCATTCTCTTAAAGATAGCCGACATCTGGTTCAATGAGGTGAAGATTTCGTGAAGTCATTTTGTATTCTATTGTAATTTCAATTTTTTGTATCACCGAGCAGTAGGAGTACGTTCCTCATTTCCAATCGTAGGAGTTAATAAATCGAGTTAGATATATCAATATGAGACTTATTATTAGTTAGAGTGAGTGACCCATTTAGATGGGTCACTTCACCCGCTTTCAGTATATTAACTTATCCTTAAGTTCAAGGATTGATTTTCTGTATCTTTTGCATAACAAAATTGAGTTTTTATAGTTTCCCATACTTGAGGAGTGGTAAATCAGAGCCAAGGACAATCCCCACTCAACACATATTTTTTAGTTGAATTGGATTGGAATTAGGTGGTGCTTATGACCATCAAACTTTAGGTGGTTTATTTTGATTTTTTTTTTGAAGGAATGGTACCAACATAAGATGAAGTTACTACCCTTTCCAAGAATTTCCAGGCTATAGGAAGTCTTGCCTGATTAAAATTTTGTCGTAATATCGTAGAGATTTATAACTGTCATACCTCTTGAATAGCCTATCTCTATCATTTTAATATTCAAGAAATCTGCCAAGCAGTCTTCTTGAATACATGTATTTCAAAGTCCTTGTTATGTAGGAGACAATTTAATCTTTCCAAAAATACCATAGTCTACGTCCATGTTTGTAGTTACCTAGTAGTAATTAAAACCTGCATTTAAAAATTGCCATCCATAATTATTAGAATGAAACCCTCCTCTAAAAGAAAAAAGCGAGTTCTAGGTTTCCTACGCAAACACCATTTCTTTTGCTTTTAGAATATTTCTAACTTTAACTCAAATGTAGACTCAAATTTAAATTGGAGTTAAAATGGCCGAAAAAAACTTCTCCAACTTTGCACTCAAACATATACCAAATTAAAGCAAAACTTATTTTAAACTCAAATTGTATACCAAATTTCTAGTAACTTTTTAACCTATCCAAAACTAACAAATTTCTTCGACAACTTGTTCTCTACCTCATCTTGGCTTTTCTTACTACGCCGCTTTCATCGCCGACCACCACCGAAACTTTCACAAATCATTTGAAAGTCTGTAGGTAAGTTTTTTTCCTTTTCATCTTCCATTTTTTGATTTCTTGTATTTTTTAAAATCCTAATCTCACTCATCTTTCATAGTATATAAACCTTAAGTCTACCCATCAAAATTTTCTTTTATTTCTTCAAGTTAAACACAAATTTAAAAAATTCGTCATTTTTTTTCTTCAATCTTTAATTTTTGTTAAAACGAATGTTTTTATGTTCTTTAGAGCAAACTATTAGGAAAGAAGACCTCTCCTCATCACGATCCACAATCACAGTCTCATCACCTTAATTCATTGCTTGTATATGTCAATCCAATCCCTTATTTTTAGGATCTATACAATTGACTTTCCTTATCCTAACTTGTATATTTTATATATAAGTAAATATTTGCCCATAGTATCAATAAAATATATCTTCACCATTTTTATTTTCTCCAAACTGGTTTGGCTCCTTTATGGTATCAGAGCATAACAAGCTCCCATGAGTCTTCTAAAATGATTCTAAACCTGTCTTCTTCTTCATTGAATTTTTTTTTCATAATGACAAAAAAGAGCACAACCACATCTTCATCTCCTAGCCAAAGCAATCTAATTGTTCTTAACTCAACACAATTGCCTGTTAAGTTAACTCTAGAGAACTATCCTTCATGGGAGGCTCAGTTTGATTCACTGCTCTTTGGCTACGATCTGCTTGAATATATTGATGGATTGAAGCCCTGTCCACCTGCTAAGTTGACAAATGAAGGAAAAAAAATTCCCAATCTAGAGTTTATTCTATGGCAAAGACAAGACTAGCTTCTCTTTCATGGTATTCTCTCATCTCTCTCTGATCGAGTGATACCAATGATTAGTTCATCAAAAATTCCTATTAAGGCGTGGAATCGCCTTGCAAAATATTATGCTAATACATCATCCTCTCGGGTTATAGGGCTAACAGATCAACTCTCTAAAGGACGAGGAACAAGATCTATTGCTGAATATCTCAGCTTCATTCACAGCGTCACCGATGAACTTGCCATCATTGGCTCACCGGTACCAACCACCACTGTGAGATCCTGGTATCCCACATCGGTTACGGAGGGGGGAGTTGCTGGGCTTATAAGTAAGCCTTCAGCCCTTACCTTGCAAGAGGCCTTTTCCCAGGGAACCCCTGGGAGGAACAAACCCTTGAGGGCAGGGGAGGAGAACGGTGTTCCGTGACCCTGTGCCAAAGAGGACAATATCTTGCTGGGTAGTAGGGGGGGTGTTACAAATCCCACTACCCAGCAAGATATTGTCCTCTTTGGCACAGGGTCACGGAACACTGTTCTCCTCCCCTGCCCTCAAGGGTTTGTTCCTCCCAGGGGTTCCCTGGGAAAAGGCCTCTTGCAAGGTAAGGGCTGAAGGCTTACTTATAAGCCCAGCAACTCCCCCCTCCGTAACCGATGTGGGATACCAGGATCTCACAATCCACCCCCCTCAGGGCTGCACGTCCCCGTGCAGCTAGGTCACGGACTACCGTTCTCCTCCCTCCTACACGCTGACCCGTGCAGGGCCCCACACTCGGCACCGCCAAGGGGTCGGCTCTGATACCATTTGTAACACCCCCCCCCACTACCCAGCAAGATATTGTCCTCTTTGGCACAGGGTCACGGAACACTGTTCTCCTCCCCTGCCCTCAAGGGTTTGTTCCTCCCAGGGGTTCCCTGGGAAAAGGCCTCTTGCAAGGTAAGGGCTGAAGGCTTACTTATAAGCCCAGCAACTCCCCCCTCCGTAACCGATGTGGGATACCAGGATCTCTAGGAGAACAGTGTTCCGTGACCCTGTGCCAAAGAGGACAATATCTTGCTGGGTAGTGGGGGGGGTGTTACAAATGGTATCAGAGCCGACCCCTTGGCGGTGCCGAGTGTGGGGCCCTGCACGGGTCAGCGTGTAGGAGGGAGGAGAACGGTAGTCCGTGACCTAGCTGCACGGGGACGTGCAGCCCTGAGGGGGGTGGATTGTGAGATCCTGGTATCCCACATCGGTTACGGAGGGGGGAGTTGCTGGGCTTATAAGTAAGCCTTCAGCCCTTACCTTGCAAGAGGCCTTTTCCCAGGGAACCCCTGGGAGGAACAAACCCTTGAGGGCAGGGGAGGAGAACGGTGTTCCGTGACCCTGTGCCAAAGAGGACAATATCTTGCTGGGTAGTGGGGGGGTGTTACAACCACCCTCATTCTTCATATTATGAATGGAGTTGGCCCTGATTTTAGGGAACTTGCTGCTGCAATTAGAGCGCAAGACATTGTCATAGGCTTTGAAGAGCTTCAGGACAAACTTGTGGAATATGAATCCTTCCTCAAGAGTGAAGAAAACAGCTCTATTGTTATGACTGTTAACGTTGCTCGTTTCAATTAACAGAGACATGGAAATCAATCTCAGAGAAAATACTCTCATAACCGCAACAACCAAGGTGGTTAGCGCTATGCTAACACCAACAATCATCAGGGAAACTCCTATGCCACCAACAATAATCAAGGAACCAACTCCACCAAAGGCTCTCTAGTGATATGTCAATACTGTGAACACAGAGATCACAATACTTGTGAGTGCTTCTCCTTGAAACGTCAACTCGGCCAGCTCGTGCAGCCTAGAGCCAATCACACAACCACAGGTAGTGGTTGTGGCTCAAGTTCTAACTGGCTTCTTGACACAGGTGCTTCTCACCATGTCACCTCTAATTTGAACAATATCTCAATTCATCAGTCGTACGAATGACCCGACGATATTATAATTGGTGATGGTACAGGTTTGCATATTACACAAATTGGAAAATCCACTCTCACCACTCCTACTAGTTCCATTCACGAATTAGAATTTAATTTCAGTATCCCAATTTTTCAAAACTAATAATACCTTAGTGGAATTTTATCCTTCTTCCTTTTGTGTTAAGGATCTTGCCACAAGGGCACCTTTTGCTCAAGGACGAAGCAAGAATGAAGTGTACGAGTGGTCAAGCACCAGGGAGATCCATCTGGTGACAAAGCAAGTGTGTTACGGTGTCAAGACTCCTCTTGATCATTGGCATGATCGCCTTGGTCACCCATGATCAAAAGTCCTTCGTCAAATTGTGCCCTCTAATAAACTCCCTGTGCAATCGAGTTAGAATTTGTCAAACATGTTTTTTGTGACTCTTTTCGTTGTAACAAAAGTCATGAACTACCTTTTGGTGTATCAAGCTTAAAAAGTCGATGTCCTTTGGATCAATTATATATGGATGTTTGGGGTCCATCCCCTATTTGTTTAATGGATGGCTATTCTTACTATGTCATTTTTGTAGATCACTATAAAAAATATTCATGGTTATTTCCTATGGCAAATAAATCTGATGTCTTATCTTTATTTCCAAAGTTAAAACCATGATTGAAATTTTTTTCAAAACATCCATAAATACAATTTATTCTGATGGTGGCACATAATACCAAGGTTTAAAAACTATGTTTGCAAATTCTAGGATTCAACATTTGATCTCTCTTCCATACACACCAAAGCATGTAGGTTCGGCTGAATGTCGTTACCGTCACATCGTTGAGACAGGCCTTACACTTTTACATCAGACATCTCTCCCTCTATCTCTTTGGTCTTATGCTTTCAATGCCGCGGTTTATGTTATTAATCGACTTCCTATGTCGATACTTGATAATAAATCGCCATTTGAATGTCTATTTCATACTTTGCCCAATTATTCTAAATTGAAAGTTTTGGGGTGCCTTTGTTATCCATGGCTTCGGCCCTACCATCATCATAAGCTTGAACAGGGGTCCAAGTCCTGTCTTTTTTAGGGCTATTCAAATGTTCACAATTCTTATTTGTTTTGAACCCACGAATCACAAAATTTATTTTTCCCGGCATGTTCGCTTTATTGAAATCACTTTTCCTCTTTATCTCCCTTAAATAAGTATGACAAAGTTAATGATTTCACTTTTTCAAAATGGGCATCAATCTCTCCTTCCCTTACCTCATTCCATTTCGACAACTCTTTCCCAATTGTGTCACCCCATTTACCTCCTTCCCCTCTCCTAAATTCGCCACTTCCCTTTTCCAGTTCCACACATTTTTCTCCAACAACCTCATCCCACGACTTACCCGACCTTATCCCAATTAATTCTCCTTCATCCACTCAGCACGAACATGGTATCTCATCCCCTTCAATGCATCAACCTCCCACAAATCATGACTCCTCTCAATCTCATGACAAATCTACTCCTTTCCATTCCGAGTCCCTGACACCTTCCTCTTCATCTTTGTCTAGGTTTGATGACTCTTTCCAATCCAAGTCTCCCACTATTCCTGACACTGTACATGCTGGCAACCCTCCATTGGTTATGAATCTCAACTTGGAAACTTCTCCAATCGACACGTCTATTGCTTCCTTTATGAGTAATAGTGCTCCAAGGTTTGATACCTCTCCATCTCTTACCTCCCTCACAGCCGTAGACCCTCCCAACATCCATACCATGACCAAGGATCGAAATTTCGTTTCAAAGTACCGTTTCAGTCAGCTCAAAAACAGAAATGTTTCGAAAACACAATGAAAATACAAAAAAAATATATAAACACATGGAAACACAAATACAATTTATTAATTTATAAAGATAAGCTAAATAATTGATTAATTCAACATATTTATTGGGTTAACATCTACTTATATAAGAATAAATTTAAATTGGGGAGAAAAAAAGGCTTGACATGAGGCAAAAATCACTTAAATTCGTTTCAAACACTTAATTTTCATCAAATAAACACATTTTTACATAATATTAAGGTCTCATAATACACATGAAATGCTAATGAGTACATACTTATATAGCTACATTAAATGTAATTACATGTGTTTACAATAGGGTATTAAATGTAATTACAATAGGGTATTAACTATTAAATGTAATTATAATAAGGTAGTAAATGTAATTACAATAGGGTATTAAATATAATTACAGTGGGTATTAAATATAATTACAAGGGGGTATTAACTATAATAATTCGTACTTATCAATATATATATATATATATATATATATATATATATATATATAAGGCAGAAGACGCACAGTTTACACCCACAACGACTTTGAGAGACAAGATGCGACAGAGAGGAGGCGGCTGGCGATGGGCGACTAGGGATGCCGGTGCCATAGAGAGAGAGAGAGAAAAGAATAAGAAGAAGAGATACCAGTGGTTGCTCGTGGTTAGTGATAGCTCGCGGCGATGAAGACAACTCCTAAGCCCTAGATCTGGTTAAAAATGGTTGGATCTACTCAAGGAGGTAAGTTATTGAATCTTTATTCCTTTAATTTTTGGTCTATAGTCTTTGTCTCTTCGATTGTCTTTCTATCTCTCTTCTCTTTGTATTTTTGTTTTTGGCTTGGAAGACCTGAACGACATGTGATTTCTGAGCTTGTAAGACCTGTGAATTCTAACTTGTTTGTGGAATCTTTAGCTTTCTAAGAGTTTTTTTTTCTTTGGCCTGAAGCGAATCTTTAGCTTTTTATGATCACTGTTTCCTTAAAATTGTACTATTTTGACCGAAACGGTAATGTTTCGACCAAAACGGTCCGACACATTAACGTTTCAACCGAAACTTTGAAATTTTGGGATTCAACTTATATTTTGTATTGGTGTGTTGAAATTCTGAAATGTTTCAGACGTTTTGACACGACATTTAGATTCTTGACCATGACCACATATTCCAAGAACAATATTTTCAAACCTTTCACCAAATTTTCCTATGCTATTTCTGAACACCCTCTTTCTCAAACCTTAAAACCTATCTCAATTTCTCAAGGCCTTGCCAATCCCCAATGGAGAGCATCCATGTGTGAAGAGCTCAATGCTCTCATTTGGAATGGAACCTGAGAACTTGTTCCCCACCAATCCAATCAGAATATCGTTGAGTGCAAGTGGGTCTTTCGAGTTAAGTGACAAGCTGATGGTAGCATTGATTGCTACAAAGCTTGACTTGTTGCTGGTGGTTCCAACCAACATCCCAGTATTGACTATCATGAAACATTCAACCCCGTTATCAAGCCTACTACTATTCGCATTGTTCTCACTCTTGCTCTTTCTCATGGCTGCCCAATTCATCAATTGGATGTAAATAATGCCTTTCTACATGGGCATTTATCCAAGGTGTTTATGTCCCAACCCCCAGGCTTTGTTGATAGCAATCGACCTCATCATGTTTGTCAGTTTCACTGTTCCCTTTATGGTCTCAAGCAAGCGCCTCGCGCTTGGTTTCAAGAACTAAAGAATTTCATTCTCTCTCTTGGTTTTTCCAACTCCAAGAGTGACACCTCCCTCTTTATATATTCTAACAACAATCTCATTGTGTACCTTCTTGTTTATGTTGATGATTTATTAATTACAGGGAATTTGTCAATCTTTATCAAAAAAATTATTGAGGATCTCTCCAATCGATTCTCCATCAAAGATCTCGATTACCTTCATTATTTTTTGGGGTTGAAGTCATATCCAATAGCCATGGATTATTTTTGTCCCAGCATCAATATGTCTATGATCTTCTTACACATTTCAACATGGAAGGCATGAAGGAATCCGTGACACTAATCAGTTCTTCTACCTGCTTGATTCTTTCAGATGGTACAACTGCCGCCGACACCACCAACTACCGCAACTTGATTGGTGGTATACAATGTCTCTCACTATCTCGGCCTGACTTTGCCTACACCGTCAATAAGCTAGCTCAGTGTATGCATGCCCCTACACAAACACACTGGACTATTGCCACAAGTCTCTCCGTTACCTAAAGCACACATTCTCATACGGGTTGGTCCTCCAACGCTTATGACCCCTCTGCCTCATTGCTTACTCTGATGCCGATTGGGCAAACAATCGTGATGATTGCACTTCAATTGACTTTTCTTATCCTAGCTTGTATATTTTATATATAAATATCTGCTAATAGTATCAATAAAATATATCTTCATAATTTTTATTTCTCCAAACTAGTTTGACTCCTTTATATTAGGAAAGAAGACCTCTCCTCATCCTGACCCACAATCACAGCCTCATCCCCTTAATTCACTACTTGTATATGTCAATCCAATCCCTTATTTTTAGTATCTATACAATTGACTTTCCTTATCCTGACTTGTATATTTTATATATAAATAAATACTTGCTCATAGTATCAATAAAATATATCTTCACCATTTTTATTTTCTCCAAACTGGTTTGGCTCCTTTATGGTATCAGAACATAATATGCTCCCACGAGTCTTCTAAAACAATTCTAAACCTGTCTTCTTCTTCATTGAATTTTTTTTCATCATGACTAAAAAGAGCACAACCACATCTTCATCTCCTAGCCAAAACAATCTCATTGTTCTCAACTCAACACAAATGCTTATTAAGTTAATCTAGAGAAATATCCTTCATGGGAGGCTCAGTTTGATTCATTACTCTTTGGCTACCATCTACTCGGATATATCGACGGATCAAAGCCTTGTCCACCTGCTAAGTTGACAAATGAAGGAAAACAAATTCCCAATCCAGAGTTTATTCTATGGCAAAGACAAGACAAGCTTCTTTTTCATGGTATTCTCTCCTCTCTCTAATCAAGTGATACCAATGATCAGTTCATCAAAAACTCCTATTGAGGCGTGGAATCGCCTTGCAAAATATTATGCTAATCTATCATCCTCTTGAGTTATGGGGCTAATAGATCAACTCTCTAAAGGATAAGGAACAAGTTCTACTGTTGAATATCTCGGCTTCATTTGCAGCATTGCCGATGAACTTGCCATCATTGGCTCACCAGTACCAACCACCACCCTTATTCTTCGTGTTCAAAATGGAGTTGGCCCAAATTTATGGAACTCGCTGTTGCAATTAGAGCGCGAGACACACTGTCATAGGCTTTGAAGAGCTTCACGACAAGTTTGTGGAATATGAATCCTTCCTCAAGCATAAAGAAAGCAGCTCTATTGTTATGACTGCTAATGGTGCTCTTTTCAATCAACAGCGACATGGAAATCAATCTCAAAGAAAATACTCTCACAACCGCAGCATCCAAGGTTGTCAGCACTATGCTAACACCAACAATCATCAGGGAAACTCCTATCCCACCAACAATAATCAAGGAACGAACTCCACCAAAGGCTCTCCATTGATATGTCAATACTGTGAACACAGATGTCACAATGCTCGTGGGTGCTTCTCCTTGAAACGTCAACTTGGCCTGCTCGTGCCGCCTTGAGCCAATCACACAACCACAAGTAGTGGTCGTGGCTCAAGTTCTAACTGGCTGCTTGACACAGGTGTTTTTCACCATGTCACCTCTAATTTGAACAATCTCTCAATTCAGCAGCCTTTCAAAGGACTTGACGATATTATAATTGGTGATGGTACAGGTTTGCATATAACACTGGAAAATCCACTCTCACCACTCCTACTAATTCCTTTTCACTTTCAAATGTTTTATGTGTTCTATCCATGAAACAAAATTTAATTTTAGTATCCCAATTTTGAAAAACTAATAATACATCAACTGAATTTTACTCTTCTTCCTTTTGTGTTAAGGATCTAGCCACGGGGGCACATCTCGCTCAAGGACGGAGCAAGAATGAAGTGTACGAGTGGTCAAGCCCCGGGGAGATCCATCCGGTGACAAAACAAGCGTGTTACAGTGTTAAGACTCCTCTTGATAGTTTTCATGATCGCCTTGGTCACCCGTCATCAAAAGTCCTTCGTCAAATTGTGTCCTCTAATAAACTCCCTATGCAATCGAGTCAGAATTTGTCAAACATGTTTTTTTGTGACTCTTGTCATTGTAACAAAAGTCACAAACTACCTTTTGGTGTATCAAACTTAAAAAGTCGATGTCCTTTAGATCTATTATATACGGATGTTTGGGGTCCATCCCCTATTTGTTCAATGGATGGCCATTCTTACTATGTCATTTTTGTAGATCACTATACAAAATATTCATAGTTATTTCCTATGGCAAATAAATCTGATGTTTTCTCTTTATTTCCAAAGTTTAAAACCATGATTGAAATTTTTTTCAAAACATCTATAAATACAATTTATTTTGATGGTGGCACAGAATACCAAGGTTTAAAAACTATGTTTGTGAACTCTGGGATTCAACATTTGATCTCTCTTCCATACACACCAAAGCATGTAGCTTCGGTTGAACATTGTCATCGTCACATCGTTGAGACAGGCCTTACACTTTTACATCAGACATCTCTCCCTCTATCTTTTTGGTCTTATGCTATCAATGTCGTGGTTTATCTTATTAATCGACTTCCTACGTTGATACTTTATAATAAATCACCATTTGAATGTCTATTTCATATTTTGCCAAATTATTCCAAATTGAGAATTTTTAGGTGCCTTTGTTATCCATGGCTTCGGCCCTACAATCATCATAAGCTCGAACAGCGGTCCAAGTCCTGTATTTTTTTGGGCTATTCAAATGTTCACAATTCGTATATTTGTTTTGAACCCACAAATCACAAAATTTATTTTTCTCAGCATGTTCACTTTATTGAAATCACTTTCCCTCTTTATCTCCCTTAAATGAGCATGACAAAGTTAATGATTTCACTCTATCAAGATGGGCAACGATCTCTTCTTCCCTTACATCAAAGTCTATTTCGACAAATCTTCCCTAATTGTGTCACCCCATTTACCTCCTTCCACTCTCCTAAATTTGCCACCTCCCTTTTCCAGTCCCCTGCGTTTTTCTCCAACAACCTCATCCCACGATTTACCTGACCTTATCCCAATTAATTCTCCCCCATCCATTCAGCGTGAACATGATATCTTATCCCCTTCAATGCATCAACCTCCCACAAAATCATGACTCCTCTCAATTCTACTCTTGTCCATTCCGAGTCCCCGATGCCTTCCTCTTCATCTCCATCCAAGTTTGATGACTCTTTCCAAACCAAGTCTCCCACTATTCTTGACACTGTACATGCTGTCAACCCTCCATTGGTTATGGATCTCAACTTGGAAACTTCTCCAATCGACACGTCTCTTGCTTCCTTTGCGAGTGATAGTGCTCCAAGGCTTGATACGTTTCCATAAAAATAGGGATTAGAACAATTTTAAAATTCTGGGATGGTTTCTTTATTCTCATGTAGTATTGTATACATATTCATTTTTTTTTAATTACCCATTTGTGAAGAAATATGAAAGTTTCATTTATTTTATCAAATATAATGATTTGAATGACAAAAAAAAAGAGTTTTGGGACTATAAGGAAATTTTTTAAAACATTTGAGCAGACATTTGAGTGTGCTTATTAGAGTACTCTATACCAAATAAGCTTTTTACTCTAATTTGAGTCTTAATTTGAGTCATAGTTGGAGATACTTTTAGGTCACATTGTTTGGCACCATTTCTTTTGCTTTTAATTCTTGATTCAATTCAGGCTCAAGCACGATATCTTTTCGATTATGATATGCAATTAGAATGCCTTTTTCTTATTCTCTAAGTAGGAGGGTTTAATTTTTTCAATGGATATAAATTGTGGTGGAAAATTGACCCCTTGTGTGAGGATTCAACTTTTGTTTTACTAAGTATATAAATTGTGTAAACAAATTAATATTTTTTGGGGGTCGTGTTTCAAAGGAAATTGCAAATTTTTTTTTGAAAAATAGTAAGCACAAATGATTGTCCATTTTTTTTTTGCGTTATATAGTATCTTCAAGTACGGGCATAAGTTGGAGTGTGTGTGTGTGTGTGTGTGTGTGTGAACAATCCCAAGCGTCAAACAAAATTACTTTAGGTCGTATACTTTCTTTGTTATCTTGATCTCCAAGTCGCGGTTAGCCATCTTTCTATTCTCTACTACTAAGCCCTGGGTGTATATGTTAACATTTTTATTATTATCTTGTCTTTCATGAATGTTGCAGTGTCTCGAAGATGAACAATATGTGTGAATGTCTTATGAAAGCCAATATATTTCTATCCAGCTATAAAGAATTCCTTGTTATATTTGATTGAATCCTATCTTCTTCTTTGAAGCACAAATATGTAGTATTTTTGAGATTAGTCTACTATTTACTTCTTCTGGATGTATTTTTTCCCAATCAACTACTCTTTAGCTAGCAAACTTTGCCATAATTTTGTAATATTTAGGTTCTGTTGCAAGTTAAGAGCATGCACCTAAGCAAATATTGGATAAGTTGTTTTTTTTTTTTTGACCAGAAAAAAAAATGGCCCCCTATTTACATTCTCACTTCTCCCTCCCTCACCCAGCACCATCGTAGCCGCCATTTAGCTAAAATCACAAAGCTCTGCAACATGTTCCTTTATCATGCAATGCCTAATCTCAAACCTTTCCTCTATGATTACCCACCCTTGAAAACTCCAACTGAATTCCCTCTCCTTTCATTCCTCTTCATCAACGACCTATCCCTGCTCTGAAACTAATACCCCCTTTCATCAATTAGCTTATTACCCACCCTTTCTACTCATTGAGAATAGACAAGCGAGCAACACTGTTGAGAGTATTACTATATTACTATAATATTGTTAGGGTTTAATATGATGTAATATGTATACCACACAAAGGATATACTTGGCTTTTGTATGTTTAGTGGGTAACTATAAATACAAGTTGATAATGAGAGGTAGGGTAAGTTAAACCTCTCTTTACCTCTCTCATATTGTGTTAAGTCTGTCTCTATTCTAAATTTAATTTGGTATCAGAGCCATTAGGTCCAAGTTCAATCTGCCATTAATCACCTTTGCCTTCTTCCTTTTCTTTTTTTTTCTTTTTCTTTTCTTTTCCCTCTATTCCATTTTGCCTTTGAAGGGTTTTGTCCCGTTCTCTGTGCATCCCACAATCAGTGGGTGATGGAGTTGCACTGAATTCATGCACCCAATGACTGGTAGATGTTGTCATGGTCGTGGGTGGTGGTTGCGTTGAAGATGATTGGTCTCTATCATGTTGTTCTAGCTTAAGGGTGGCCATTGGTGATTTCATCACCTGTTAGTGGGTTATGGTGGTGGTTCTATCGACTGTCGTTGGTGGCTTCGTGAGTGTGGTGGTCATGGGTCGTGGTTTCGCTGCCAAAGTGAGTTGTTTTTACTGTCATAGTGCCTACCACCATTGGTGTGAAGACGACGAAGTGCAGAGGCACTAAACGGGG
>CAUOFW020006052.1:0-25198 GCA_963454935.2 Ilex paraguariensis | reverse complement strand
AAAAAAATGCCCCAAAAATTAATTCTAATCAAAATTTTGAGTAGATCCCTTTTGGAGGACTTTTTTTGTGAGAAAATACCTTGAAAAAAATGTGTTGTAGATAATACTACTAGGTTGAAATATATTGTAGAGAGATACACAATGAGAGTTTTTTTATATTCTCTTTATCATAATACCCTTTCCCTATTTTTATTGTATTTGTATTTTGGCAGTTACTTTTTATATGGGGATTTGGTTTTATTGATAGGCAATTTCCTAGTCTAGAATTTTTTTTTTTTAATTTTGAATTTTGAAAGTCTAAATCATCCATAAATGACACAAGATTTAAACAAAATTGATGATGCACAAAAGTGGATTTATACATAATTAACAGTCGAGTATATGATGCAGGGTAATTAATGAAGCAATGAATAGTAAAAGACAAATTGGGTGGTTGGGCTGAGGTGGCCTAATCATTGAAGACAGCGATGGTGGCCAAAAACTTTATTAATAAAGTAGAAGATGGGAGAGAGATCACGAGCAAGCTCTAGGTGAGGTAGGTATATGAGAGATGTAGCTGTGTGAGAGATGTGATGTGTCCCTCATGTGTAGAGGGATTATAATTTATAGGTACAAAACCTTAGTTGAGGTGGTAGCATGAAGAGTAGGTTACTAGTCTTTCGAGACGATAACTACAGCTAAGGATGGGTAGAATTAAGGATAGGTGTGATTTTCAAGAGTGGCTTTCCCGATTTTTGCTCCCCACGTGCCTTAATCTTCCTGGGCCTCTTGAACTCTAGATTGGGCTCAGGCCTAGACTAGATTGAGGCCATGAGTTAAGCTTGGCCTGCCTTCTAATTGATTTGGGCTTTCCCCATGAATGGGATTGGACATAACTAGACCTAGGATTATCATTTGCCCCCATGCCTCTAGCCCCGATTGTGAGAAAAGGTGTTGAGGGTATGAGTGAGTCTCGTCAACTGGATAGGCAAAGTGTTTATTGTTCTGCACGGTGGCATTTCCTCAGCTTCTTGCTCTGTCTGCACCTCGAGAGCTCAATTTTTTATTTTTTTTCGTTTAATCACTAGACACCCACTGTGTTACCACCACTCTAGAGGAGACTTCATCTCCTTCATATTTAGAAACCCTTTTTCTCCTCCTTTGGCACTATATTTAGGGCTTTAAAGAATTCCTTCTTTATACCGCCAAAATACTTTCTTTGGAGCTAGGGCTTCACTCTACAAATCATCAAGGGAGATTGAGGAAAGGAGAGATGGAGGCGAGCGGGAAGATGACAAAGGAGGGTTCCTTGGATGGCTCTACATGTGAAAACAGCGCAATGGAGAGGAGATGAAAGGGCCCAGGTGACCCCTTGATGACACCAGTTGATGAGTGGGTTGTATACCTACGAATTGAGTATTTTCAGCTTGATAAAATTGTAAGTTTTCAATTATTTTATGTTTCTTTTTATTTGTTTTGTGTGTTTTGATGTTATTTTTTTAGGAATAATCATTTGGAAGGAAACATGATTATTTGGAAGGAAACAATGTCAATTTAGAGCCTAAATGTTGGATTTTTGAAAACTAAGCAACAAGGACAATTTTAGGCTTGAAAGGGGACCAGCGCCCTTGCGCCAAAAAGGCAGTAACTCAGCTCCCTTGCGCTGATTTTCAGCGCTGCTGCTCTTGTGTTGGCTCTGGACGCAAATTCGGACTTGTTTTTTTACCCGAAATTGAACTCTAAGGCTACATTTATGCTACGTTTGAGTTGAGACTAAGATATACTGATTTTGGGGCTGCTACATTGAAAAAACCAAGGATTAAAAGAAAATTAAAGACAAGGATCAAAGGAATCGACACGAAGAAGATTGGACTTGAAAGCTAGAGAAAGATTGAAGATTGCAACTAAATTTTCATTCTTTTCTTTTACTTTTACTTCTTAATTTTATGAGATGTTGTTTAATTTTATGACGAATTTTTTCAATTGTATTATGAACTAAATTCTTATTAAGATTGCAACGGAACCTGATGTTTAATTAAATTGATTTACTCTCGTTTCAAGTTCTATTGATCATAAATGAGTTGTTTGTCATATTTTGTGCTTAATATATGATTGTGTGGTCAACAATTAATTTGATAACCTAGATAAAATTAGAAGATGAATTATAGGTTTAGATCTGAATATGATGACATGTGTCTTGTTAATTCTTCTTAGGATTGAATTTTTGAGTTTGTGTATAGGATAGGAATATACCTATATGTCGTGTGTAACTTTTATGAGAGTTTAAACTTAATGAATCTATTCTAACTTATTTTGCATAGGAATATAGTAATTTAATTGAGAGAGATAATTTTATGTAACTATCAGAAGAGGTTTGATAACTAACTTTGAGTTCTTAGTTAACAACTTATTTTGATCAATTAACTGGAAAGAGGGTGGAAAGATTTATACGAAACATTAGGGGAAGTTATAATCTTAAATTCTTTTATCTAGTAAAATCACTCATTATTTAGTAATTTTAGATTTAGTTTAGTTCAATTCCAATTGTTTAAATAAAATTGAATTGATATAAAGTTAGTGCTTTGAAGTTATTAGTAATAATTATTCGTGGGAACGATACTTTACTTATCACTTTATTACTTGTTGATCGTATATACTTAGAAAGAAAAGAAGTTGAATTTGGAGGAGCTGTTTTCCATGTACATAGCACTGAATGAGACAAGGATGAACAGTCATGAAGTATCAATTCGAAACCTGAAAAATCAAATAGGTCAACTTGCTAATGCCATTAACAACCGACCTCAATGCACATTACCTAGTGATACGGAGATCAATCCTAAGAGGGAAGTTAAGAAGCATTGCAAAGCTATTACATCACAAAGTGGACGAGAGTTACCTGAAGTTGTTGGTGAAACTCCAAAACAATCACTTGGAGAGGATAAAAAAGATGAAAAAAAAGATAGCAAGAATGTGGAACATGAGAAGCAGAAGAGGATCCAAGTGCATGTCCCGTGCCATTTCCACAACTTTTACAGAAACAAAAGTTGGATAAACAATTCTCCAAATTTTTGGAAGTGTTCAAGAAGCTTCAAATTAATGCAAATGCATTGGAGCAGATGTCTAGCAATGTGAAATTTATGAAGAAAATTCTGTCAAGGAAGAGAAAACTTGGTGATTTTGAGACTGTAGAACTTACGAAAGAGTGCAGTACTATTCTTCAAAAGAAGCTACCACCAAAGCTCAAAGATTCGGGTAGCTTTACAATTCCACAATTCCATGCACAATAGGAAGCCAGTTTTTTGGGAAAGCAATATGTGATTTGGGAGCTAATATTAACTTAATATCATTCTCAATATATCAACAATTAGGTTTGAAGGAATTGAAGCCTACTAATGTTACATTGCAGCTTGCGAATAGATCATTCACTTATCCAAGGGGCATAGTTGAGAATGTTCTAGTTAAAGTGGATAAGTTCATTTTTCTAGTTGATTTCATAGTCTTAGATTGTAAGAAAAATGGAGAAATACCTATTATTCTTGGGCGACCATTCTTAGTAACGGGAAGAACACTTATCGATGTACAAAAAGGTGAGCTAACTATGCGAGTCCAAGATCAAGAGGTTACATTCAATGTATTTTCAGCTATGAAATTTTCAAAGGAAATAGAAGAATATTTTCGGGTTGATTTGGTGGAAGATGCAATGAATGGGGTATTCGTAGGAAGTTGTATTTCAGATCGTCTTGAGAACGCCAAGCTATATAAAGAGGAGGTGTCCCCGCATGGAACGGTTGAAGTCAAGGAAGTCAATTCGAAAAGAACTCTCAAGGTGAATGGGTAAAGACTGAAGCAATATTGGGGCAGTGATATTGATCATGAAAAGACCTTAATTACCTACCTATGTCGACTTGGGATAAAATAGGACGTAGTCAGGCTGAAGACTATAAAACAAGCGCTAATTGGGAGGCAGCCCAAATTTTAGTTTCTAAGTTTTATTTCATTTTATTTTAATTTAGTTTTTTATGAGAAATAATGTAGTTAGTTAGTTAGTGTATTTTAATTGGTATGTCAATTACTTGCAGGTCCCAAGGATTGAACATAAAGTTGGAGCACACACAAAGCTTTACTTGGAGCCAAGAACAGCCCACCCATGTTTCCCAAATACACTCCCGATTCAGCGGACGACGAGGACGCTGATGACGATGCCAACTAGCGAAGTCTCAGGCAAGTCCTCTGTCCTAATTTTTTCTACTTTATACATTAAGGACAATATTTAGTTTAAGTTTGAGAGTGTTTTCTTGTTTGCATTTGCATTATTAGGTATGCATTTGGATAGCATGTTTTGCACTTTAATAGCATGTTTTAGGAAGACTTGAGCAATGAGTTGATTTAATTTGATTATAGCCAATGATGAATGACATTAATTGTTAATTCAAGGCAAATTGATGAACATGTTGAGTCTGTAGTTTGATATACTAGTTGATTTTACACTGTTTATGATCTTTTCATTTATGAGCACATATCTATCTGTTTGGTTAGTTATTATTTGAAAATTTTATTTGGTTAAATGCTTGTGGGAGATATCATTGAAACTTTAGAAAACTTATTTAAGCATCATTCAAAGCGAATTGAGGTATTCATATAAGTTTGGGAAAATATTGGTTATGATGGGTTAGTGAATAAAAGAAAAAAAAAAGAGAACAAGAATTTTTTGAAAATTATTTTGATTTTATCCTTCATGAGTTAGAAAAAAAAATATAGGAAGACAAAAAACAAGAAAGGGACATGTGGTGAGTAGAGATGAAGCGTAAAGTGCACTCACTCATAAACACTTGTTGAGAACGAGATAGAGCATAAAACGCACTCATTCAAGAAAAGGCGAGATGGAGGATAAAACGCATTCGCTCAATAGGAGGTGAGATGGAGCATAAAATGCACTCACTAAACGAATGAAAAAGAGAAAGAAAAAAAAAGTGAGAGGAAAAATTTTTTTGGACCTTCTAGTTATATGGTTGCTTTAATAAGCAGAGGTTGATGTGAAACATAAGTTAATAGAGTTGATATTAAGTATCTCCTATGAATCATTTGATTACATAAATATATTTGGGTGATGATTAGTTTGATAGTTCGGATATGTACATGTATTTAAAGGGTCATGAGTGGAGGTAAAATTAAGGAGTATGCTGAATTGATAGACTTTGCACTGTTTTGAAGTTTTCCATGAATTTTTTTTTTGTAGTAACTTTTGGGGTCATTATTCAAATTCATATTGATCCATTGTTTGAGTAATCGGTTGTTCGGATTAATTTTTTATAGTTTTTTGTTCTTAGTATTTTGCTTGAGGACAAGCAAAGATTTAAGTTTGGGGGTATTTGATGAGTGGGTTTTATACCTACGAATTGAGTATTTTCGGCTTGATAAAATTGCAAATTTTCAATTATTTTATGTTCCTTTTTATTTGTTTTGTGTGTTTTGATGTTATTTTGTAGGGATGATTATTTGGAAGGAAACATGATCATTTGAAAGGAAACAATGCCAATTTGGAGCCTAAGTGCTGGATTTTTAAAGACTAAGCAACAAGGGCAATTTTAGACTTGAAAGGGGACCAGCGCCCTTGCGCTGATTTTCAGCGCTTTTGCGGTTGTGTGGGCTCTGGATGCGAATTTGGACTTGTTTTTTTACCCGAAATTGATGCTACATATATGTTAGGGTTTGAGTTGAGACTAAGATATACTGATTTTGGGGGTTGCTAACATTGGAAAAACCAAGGATTAAAATAAAATTGAAGACAAGGATCGAAGGAATTGGCACGAAGAAAATTGGACTTGAAAGCTAGATAAGGATTGAAGATTGCAACTAAGTCTTCATTTTTTCTCTTACTTTTACTTCTTAATTTTCTGAGATGTTGTTTAATTTTATGAGGAAATTTTTCAATTACATTATGAACTAAATTCTTATTATGATTGCAACGGAACTTGATGTTTAGTTAAATTGATCTACTCTCGTTTCTAGTTCTATTGATCATACATGAGTTGTTTGTCATATTTTGTGCTTAATATATGATTGTGTGGCCAACAATTAATTTTATAACCTAAATGAAATTGGAAGATGAATTCTAGGTTTAGATCTGAATATGATGACTTGCGTCTGATTAATTCTTCTTAGGATTAAATTGTTGGGTTTGTGTATAGGATAGGAATATACTTATATGTCGTGTATAACTTTTACAAGAGTTTGAACTTAATGAATCTATTCCAACTTATTTTGTATAGAAATATAGTAATTTAATTGGGAGAGATAATTTTATCTAACTATCGGAAAAGGTTGGATAAATAACTTTGAGTTCTCAGTTAACAACTTATTTTGATCAATTAACTGGAAAGAAAGTGAAAAGATTTAGACAAAGCATTAGAGAAAGTTGTAATTTTAAATTCTTTTATCCGGTAAAATCACTCATTGTTTAGTAATTTTAGATTTAGTTTTAAATTAGTAATTTCATAGTTCAATTCCAATTGTTTAAATAAAATTAAATTGATATAAAGTTAGTACTTGAAAGTTATAAGTAATAATTCTTCATGGGAAATGATACTCTACTCATCACTTTATTACTTGTTGATTGTGTATATTTGTACGTAACTTGTCAATATCAAATTCGGACAACCCCAGTGCCTGGGGACGCCTTCATCTCAACAAGGGGTGTGGGAGTGTTGGGCATAGGCTACGGCACCGCAGTTGGTAACGCCAACGGTAGTAAAAGCGATGCTGAAGGAGCAAGTGGCGACACCGATGGCTCGAGTGGCGACAATGAAGGCGCAGGTGGGCGACGCCCAGGCTTGGGCAATGCAGATAATTACATGAGCAGAGGCAGGACACCAGGTACAGGCATAAGGGAGTTGGGCGACACCCTGGGCGTGAACGACGATGTTGAAGTAGGGAGGAGCACGGGCGATGCCAGCGGCGGGTTAGGCAGCAATAGTGGTGTGGACAGCACCAGCGATGCAATGGGTACTAGTCCTCGCGATGGGTTTGGCGATGGTCCTCACGACATGCTGGGTGTAGGAACAAGGGGTCTAGGTGCTGAGAGAATAAAGATAGGCATTGAGGCACCATTCGATGGAGTGGCTGGCACTTGAGGTAATGGATCAGACTATGTAGGGAAACAAGGTAACACCTTTCGACTAGTTAACTTAATCTCATTCATAACCTTTTGTTAATCCAGGCTCTCCTTCCCTTTTTATTAGATTCTGTCTTGTCAAGTGCCCGAGCTAGTAAGGGAAGTATGACAGATATTACACAGGCTTCGCACCAAGGCAAAGGAGCTTGTAAAGGCGATGGGTCGAAGGTGTCCTCTATTTTTAGTTTAATTGACTGCGACGATGATATCGCCCGCATTGTTTCTTTGTTCCATATCCTTCCTGCTATTATGTATCACCGAGCCAAGAGAGATGAGCCCTTGTGTTATGAATCCTCAAGAGAGATCGTCTTCTTCGAGGATGTCTTGGAGGCCGTATTGAAATTTCTTATACCTAGGCTTATCTTTCGGATTCTGAGTCACTTATCACTGGCTTCGGGGAGGTTGACTCCCAATGGTTGGAGGTTAATTCCGTCATTCTTTTCACTATGCCGGCTAGTGCATGTCGAGGACGTTTCTCCCCCTTTTGAGGAGCATGAATTGCTAGACTGCCTTGGAATTGCGGTTGGAGGTACCGTTTTGTCCCAAGGTGGGGCAAGTTTATTAATAGACTAACTTCGAATTGCCATAGTTGAAAATTTAGGCTTTTCTTTGTTGTAGGTGAGTCGTGGGCTACTAAGGAAGATGGTAACTTAGTGCCTTTGAGCTGGGACACTACTCCGAGGACCAAGCTAGGTAAGGGTTTTACCTTTGCTTTTATGTTGACTATCATGCCCCTTGTATTCACTGAATGTTTGGTTCCTTTGGCTACTTCACCCACGTTATCTATGGAGGAGGAGAGTAGGCTCCAGGGCATGCAGGATCATCCTATCAAGGAGTTTACGACCCTCATGTCCGCGGCGGGTCATCCCAGAGCCTCCCCTAGGAAGAAGAAGAAGGGTAATTGATCCTTCCAATAAAATTTGATGATTGTAATACTGTAGATTATTCGTTTTATATTAGTTTCACAAGTCCCACTGTTGATAGAGCGATGGTGGAGGCTTTATTTGCTTCCACGGTGGCATATTCCCCTCCTCTCAAGCGGGCGAAGGTTGATGCCCCTAGTGTCTCACGGTGGTCCAATGGCCATGCTATATTCCAAGAGGCTAGATCAGAGGGTGCCCCCACTCTTTTTTAGCACAAAACTTCTTCGAGTGTTGGGGTTAGTCCGGCCACTACTTCGGGGGTTGAGACTCATATGCAACCGTCTGTCAGGTTCGGAGCTCCACGTAGTCATCCGACTTCTAGCTGTGGCTCAGTGTCTATGCTACGGGATGTGAATCTAGCCAAGGAGCAGCTTTGGAGGTTTGTGACGACTGCGAATATCAGAGAGGTTGGCTCTCGGGGTCCATAGGGCATCATTGATACTACAATTGAGGGCTTTGCTATGTTAATCCTTCCTCCTTTTCAAATTTTTATTTTCGCACTTCTCTTTTTTTTTATGTTGCGCCTTTTGGATATGTGTACGTGGCTGCTACTTTTTCATGCCTTTTTTCGAGGTCAATCAAGCTGGATAAGGCATCAAGGGATCTGGCAACAGAGAGGTAATCAAGTGTAGGTGGCTACTACTTTAATAATTTTGCTCATTATTGTTGTATATTTTTCCTCGTCATATTGTATACTTTTCTGTTTTATTTAATATTTTCAGGTTGATTTTAGAGAAAAATATTGAAACGAAATAATCAAAGTATTAAAGACGAGAAGATGTCGATATAATTGATGTTTTAATCGTATTAGAAGATTTATTTATATTGACAGATTTATTTGTATTAGAAAATAATTTTTATAAATGAAATTTTATTGGGACAATTAATGCTCTATTATTTTTATTTGGGTGTTTTTATATCAATTAACGTCTCCAAAAAGAAGAGAAATTGGGGCGTTACACTATTGCAATGTTACAATAGTTTTCCCCCAAAAGTGATTAAAAAATTCAACCAGTTTAATGTTAATTTGATAAAAAAAATTGAACAATCAATTTTGTGTTAATTCGATAAAATTGGATTTTAATAAATAAAATTGAAGGTAAATTTGATGTTAATTTGATGAAATTGAATTTTGAATAGATGCAATCGAATGTTAATTTAGTGTTGATTTGATTAATTGGATTTCAATTCAATAAAATTGAACGTTAATCTCATGAATTTTTATGTTAATTTGATAAAGTTTGGTAAAATTGACTATAATCTTGGTGTTAATTTGATGAAATTGAATTTTAATAAATTCAATTGAAGGTGAATTTGATGTTAATTTGATAAAATTGTATTTTAATTCAGTGTTAATTTGGTAAAATAAAATGTTAATTAGATGAATTCGAATGTTACAACCTTTTTGCTAGCACTATTTAGAATATGATGAAATTATTAATATTATTTATCTCCAAAATGTTTGCGATCTATCCCAAAAGCTTGGGATCTATCACGAGGTTACAGTAGTCTCCCACAAAAAGAACTTGGGATATGTTGACCTCAAAGATTGTGATCGATCATAGAGTGAAATGATAGATCATTGTATTTCATGATAATTGTTTGTTCTAAGAAGAAAAATTACGATCGATCCTATGTTTTTGCGATCAATCATAGTACTACATTTTTTTTGTGATTTATCCCAATAGATTAGGATATATCGCAAAGGTTTAGATTATACTATAAAATGTTAAAAGAATATTTGAGATTGATCACAAGTATCATTGACTTAATTTTTTTGGCAATTAATCTTCAATTTTGTTTCTTGCATTAAATGTCACCAATTTAAAGTCTTTTTAATCAAATCATTAATATCAAATTGATCTTTAATTTTATCAAAATGACATTTAATTTCACCAATTTACAATTTAATTCTACCAAATTAACATTCAATTTTATTCAATTAATGTTCAAATCATCAAATTAACACCTAATTTATCATCAACTTAGCATTCAATTTATTAAATTAACATTAAAAATCATCCAATAGACATTAAATTCATCAAATCAACACCAAATTAACATTTAATTCATCAAATTGACATACAATTAACATCCAAATTCATTTAATTGGCATTCAATTCATCCAATTAATATCCAATTTTATTCAATTAACATTCAATTTATCAAATTAATAATAAATTAACATCCAATTAATCAAATTAAAAAGTAACATTTAATTCAACAAATTAATATTCAAATTCAACTGGTTAATATTAAATTTATCAAATTAACATCAGATTAACATTAAAATTCAAATAGTTGACATTGAATTCATCAAATTAATATCAATATTAATATTCAATTTCATGCAAATCAATATTAATTTCATAAAACTAACACCAAATTGACATTCAATTTCTCAAATTAATATTCTATTAACATTTTAATTTATCAAATTAACATTCACATTCATTAAATTAACATAAAATTAACAAATGTGGTTTCCTCATCCAAATTTGGTTATGTACAACTAATCCTATTGAAAAGGGTAAGTTTGGAATCGATCACAAACGTCAATGATCGATCGCAAGTTGACAGCAGTGAGTTTTCCTAAAACCTAGAGAGTGGTGACCAATCACAAACATTTTGGATAATATTAACACGATGTTGAATATTATCATTGTTGTGGTAAGAATTATCAAAATCGTGGGCAGTTTACCACAATTAAGGATAGATTTATTGCATGTGATGGTCAGTTTACCACAATTAAGGGCAAATTTATCACAGTTGTGGGTAAGCGTACTAAATTTGTGGACATATTTACAATTTTAGAGGACCATTTACGACTGTTTTGGTAATATCTATGACACATGTGGGGTAAGTTTATGATGATTAAGAGTAAATTTATTATAGTTTAGGATTAACTTAGAATGTGTTATGGATAAATTTGCTAGTACATAGGTCATGTTTACTTTTATTTTGGTTAATATTATGATAACTGTGGTTAATAATACAAATTTAAAAGTATTATTAATTTTTTTTCTCCAAAATGTTTGCGATCTATCCCAACAGCTTGGGATCTATTGCAATGTTGCAGTAGTCTCCCCCAAAAGCGGTTTTTATAATCCAAATTTGATAACTTACTGAAAAAAGGTAAGTTTGGGATCAATCACATATGTCTATGATCAATCGCAAGGTTACTGAAGTGAGATTTAGCAAAATTGTCGGTAATTTACCACAATTAAGTTTAGATTTACCACCGTTGAGGGTCATTTTACAACAATTGTGGATAAATTTATAAATTTAGAGGTTAATTTACTACTATTTTCATTAACATTATGACAATTCTACGTAACATTATGAGGATTAAGGGTAAATTTATGATAAAAAGATGTTAAGTTAAAGCTATGGTGAATAAATTTACCACAATTGGGGAAAGGTTATGACATTAAAGGAAATATTTACTATAATTCAGGTTTAAATACAATTATGATGGATAAGATTACTAGTATATAAGATTAGGTTTAACTTCGAATGATTGTGGATAAAGTTATTAGTATATATACAAGTTTTACTTTCATTTTGGTAAATATTACGATAATTGTGAATAATAATACAAACTTCAAGGTAAATATACTACATCAGTGGGATGCACTAGTGTCATATTTACGACAATTGTGATTAAATGTGTCAATCATACTTTTACCACTATAATGGTTAAAATTTACTCACTAATTTAGTAATTTTACCCATTACTATTGTAAATTTTCTACTGATGTTGTAATTTTGTCCACTATTGTGATAAATTTAACCACTACTGTTGTAAATGTTTTCACTACTGTTGTAATTTTGTTCATTACTGTTATAAATTTTTTACTACTATTTTAAATTCTCATTGATATTGTAATTTTGTCTACTACTATGGTAATTTTATCAACTACTATCGTAAATTTGCCACTAATGTTGTAATTTTGGCCATTACTATAACAATTTTTGCTACAACTATTGTAAACTTAGAATGTTTGTGGATAAGGTTACTAGCATATAAGCTACTTTTACTTTTTTTTAGTTAATATTATGATAACCGTGGATAAAAATACAAACTTAAAGATAAATATACAACATCGGTGGGATGCAATAAAATGTGGTTAAAGGTGACAATCATACTTTTACCAACATAGTGGTTAAAGTTTGAGCACTACTTTAATAATTTTGCTCATTATTACTGTACATTTTCTACTGATGTTATAATTATATTCACTATTGTGATATTTTTGTCCATTACTATTGTAAATTTTTTCACAATTGTAGTAATTTTGTCTATTACTGTTGTAAATTTTTCACTTATATTGTAATTTTGTGCACTACTATGATAATTTTGTCCACTACTGTAGTAAATTTTTTACTGATATTGTAATTTTATCAACTATTGTGGTAATTGTTTTCCACAAATGTTGCAAGCTTAGACTGACTATGGTTAAGGTTATTAATATATAGACCAATTTTATTTTCATTTTGGTTAATATTATGAGAATCACGAAAAATAATACAAATTTAAAGATAAATTTACGACATCAATGAGATGTACTAGAGTCTTATTTACGATAAATGTGGTTAAAGGTGTTTATCGTGCTTTTATCACCGTATTAGTTAAAGTTTGTCCATTACTGCTGTAACTTTTTCACTGATGTTGTAAATTTTTCATTGATACTGTAAATTTCTCCACTAATGTTCTAAATTTTTTCACTGATATTGTAATTTTTTCACTATTATCGTAAATTTTCTACTAATATTATAAATTTCTCATTATTGTTGTACTAATATTTGTATATAAAGACAAAGTAAAAAAATAACCGGTGAAACTGATTGCCGTAAGTTTTACTTTTACACGTGACAGAATTTGATGTCTTGTGCACCAAACAACTTTTCCGAACTACGTACTAGTCTCTTAGCCGCCTCCTTGAGATTGGTACATTCTTAACTTGTTGCAACTCACCTCAAGACTTTTTGGCCAGGCCATCTATCTGTATGTTAGGATATCAATCATAACGTACTCTAGTTTTTGCCAGAAAATCATTGTATTGTTTTTACTAAAAGCAAATTAAAAACAAAAAAAAAGACTAAAATCATCATCTGTGTTGGAAATTTAAGGAAAATTTTCCTCTCCTATTGTTGAAACAAACTATCAAAACCTATCTGAATGCAAACTTTGGTCACAGAATCACCCTTGGTTAACAGAATTGCACACAAATTAAGGAATTAATACTGAATTCAAGGTAAATTATAGATTAAAAATAATCAAATTTGACTTGAGGATCCAATATTATCTCCTCCTTTAGGGAAAGATATTTTGGCAAGCGTAAGACAGTTGTCACATTGACTTGTTGTCTTTTATTCTATGTTGTCGTACAAAGGTGATAATAATTGGTTTAAAACCAAATATGTGGTGTATGTTATCTTTCTCTGTGCAATGTTTATCCCATGTACAACAAAGGAAGACAATTTTTGTCTTCATTTGTATATCCAATGAATATATATATATACTACTAATAAACATATCTTGAAAAAAAAAATTTGATTTACTATTTTATCCTTATAAAAAATTTTAAATATCATACTATCTTTTCATAGTTAAATATCTAAATTACAGTCATATCCTTATGTATTTAAATATCTAAATTACTACATAACATCTCTTTTAATTATCTATTCTTTATGTATAATATAAAAAAACTATCAAAATTTTTAATTGACTAAGTCACCCTTAAAAAATATATGCATTTAATTTTCAATAAAGTGTTCAATTTTTTTTAAAAAACTCCATCAATAGATCATTACTCTTTTCAAATATAAAGATAACATTATACTTATATATATATTTTTTTCATCTATACTACTAATAAAAGTACTTTAATATGAAAAATTTTTGATTCACTATTTTATTCTTATACATAATTTTAAATATCACACTATCATTTCATAGTTAAATATATAAATTACAATCATATCCTTTTGTGTTTAAATTTCTAAATTATTCCTAACATCTATTTTACTTCTATATTATGTATGTATAGATATCAGTATATATGAAACTTTTAAGTTGACTATATTGCCTTTAAAAAATATATGCATCATTATAGTTTTCAAAACGTTTAAAAAATCTTCAAAAATTTCATAAATCTAATATTACTCATTTCAAATATAAATATAACATTCTGCTTACATATATGTATTTTTTTCATGCAAAATTTCAACCATTTTATTTTTAAGATACAAAATAATCTTTCATGTAGTTTATTTTTTAAATTAAATCAACATAATACTTCAATCATAGTAAAATTTTCATGTTTTATTAAGAGATTATATAAAAATAGACTACAATGTATATTTTAAGTAAACATTATAGAGAAGTATATTATATTTTAGGGTTAATATCACTTTTAATCCATAAAGTATGCATTTTTTTACTCCAATTGAAGTAATAAATTTTAAAATTACGATATTGAATTTTTTTTTTCAATACCGTAGTCAAGTGCATTTTAAAAAGTATAGTAGCACATAACAACTAAAAGCACTAATATGATTCAACCTTCTCTTTTAATATACTAGTAATGCACAACATACGTTGCATGTAAATAATTTTCTTATACAAAATATTAATAAAAAGTATTAAATAATTTATTTAAAAATCATTTGATTTGGTTCAAGTTATAATTCATTGTGTAAAATAAAATTATTTTCTAATATTCTAATCAATGCTTACTATAATTAAGAATTAGTTAGGTCAATAGGAATAAAATAAAGAGTTAATAACATTTTTAGTTTATAAAGATTTTGTCTACAAAATGTTTAATTCTTGTTTAAGTGGTAACTAACCATATGGTCCATAAAATTCTTTGACGAAAATGACCACATGTCATTCCGTCAAGTACGGGACCAGCACGTGATCATTTTTGTCAAAAACTTAACAGGTTATTTATGTATGAATCATTTAAACACTAAATAAATACTTTAAGGATAAAATTGATCAATTAAGACTAAATTTAACTTTTGTGGGTAATTTTATAACTAAAAAATTTGTTACTTTCGTGGGTATTTTTATCATTGTTGTGGTAATTATTTTTATCACTTTTCTTCGGTATCACAATAGTAATAAAAACACCCACAACAGTGGTAAAAGTATCCATAATTATAGTAAAACTACCTTAACAATTTGGTTCAAATTGCAAAGAAACCCTAGGGTTGGCTCTATTCTTTCATTAATGCGACCCGAACCCCACCCACACGCCACACCCGTACCAAGCAACAAAGAAAATTAGTCCCTTTTTGATGCTGAGCTCTATCACCTGAGGTCAATTGAGTGTAGTTATCTATGTGTACTTTGTCAAGAATAATTGTGTGCATTGTTGTTTCAAGTATTTTGCCCTATGTAATGTGCGCAATAATGCCTGCACAAACTAATAATTTTAAATAATAGTTTGTATGCAGTGGCATTCTAAGATCATAACGTTATGTTTTGATATGAGTAAAGAAGAATGCCATTCACATTCGTTCTTTTCAGGGAAGGACAATCACTTCATAGACAAATATAATTGCCAACAACGGATTATATATATGTCAAATTTTCTGTAGAAAGTCATGAGTTTTGAAGTTTTGTAATGGTAAAATGATCATCTCCTTAATTACTTCCACTGAAGATTCTAAATACTAGTAATCTCCATGTCATTTCTACAATTTCAATGAAACATTGTGTTATTTCACCAAGACTCAAGGCACACATGTAATTTTGTCTAAGGTATATCTTGGTCCCCTCAAATGATCCGGGTTCACACAATAGTTGAAAAGTACTAATTATTCTCGAACAACTACAACGTATTTAACAAGGGTGCTGGTCCCCTCAAGACTTAGTGGCCAACTTTGAAAACTCCAGCAAATTGGGGGCATGTTTGGATTGCGATTTGAAAATTGTTTTTTGTTCTCAAATTTTAAAAAGTCTAAAACTTGTTTTCTTAGTATTTTTGTTCTCAAATTTTTTTAAAAAAATGAGATTTGAAACACAAAAATAAAAAACAAGTTTAACTTATTTTCACAATTTTCTTCAAAAATTTTGGAAACACGGAGACAAGCTAAATGAGGTCACAGCTTTGAGTCCCTTCACCAGCAAACAACGTCTTCTTTTTTTCCTTCCTCTCTATCTCTCTCCACTTTGCCCAACGCCTTTTTTTTCTTTCTTTTCTCTCTCTTTCTCTCTCTCGCAACAACTACAGATCTATATAGATCTATGCTCAAATCTGTGTGGGTCTGCGAATGTGTATGTGTATGCCCTTGTGCATGCATGTGTGTCTGTGTGTGTGAGTGTGTTTTTGTGGAGACAGAGAGAGGGGAAAGAAAGATAGAGGTGGGAATTGTGATTCTTATCCAAACAGATTTTATAATTTTTATTTTTTAAAATTATTTTCAAAAATATATAACCAAACAGGTTTTGTAATCTAAAATTTTTTAAAAATATTTTCTTAAAATTTTTCTCAAAAATAATTTTTAGATATTATTTTTTTTGAGATGCAAACCACATAGACTCTGGTATTCTCCCATTTTGTTCACCAATCAAAGCTCTAGTTTTTGTCATCATTTCTTATATATTTTTTTTATTACATAGCATTACCCATTAACAACACTATAATAACCCGTCAAGAATGTCGTCATAGACTCTATCCTGCTTAACATCTGCATTATGTCTTTCGTTTTCAAAACCTGCATGATTGTTGATTTACTTGTTTTTTTTGGGGGGTGGACCCAAGGATTACGAAACAGTTGGAAATGTCACTTCAGGCAAAGCTGTTAAAGCTCGATCAAAATTGCCGTTAAAACACAAAAAAAATTAGTGTTTTAGACAGGTTTAGATTTTTATAAATTCTTATATTTAGAGAAAATTTTGTCAAAATTTTTGGATGATAGTATAGACTATTTTGATTTCAAATTGACAAGTTGTTTTATGTTACAAAGAGTTTGTAGGTAATGTAGTATTTTTCGAGTTTTAATTTAATTTTTCACTACGTCGTGTCTTCGAGTACGGACAATTACTAGTGTCACATATATATGGTGACGAAGAACAGTGGAAAAATCTATGGAACTAAAAATTTCGACACATAACGAAAGTTATTAATTTTAAATTATTATTTTTAATGGTAAAATTATACCTTTGAAAAATAAAGTTACAATTAATTGAAAGAAGTTCATGATCATGAAATTTCCTTGACTAGTTGTAATTTTTTTTTACGAGTTATAATTTGACCTTTACAAGCTTTAACTTAATTTTTTAAAGTTGTAATTTTCATGATTGATCCTAATATTTTAGGATTGATCAAGTCTTTTGTAAATTGTAACTTAGAACTTCAAAAATTATAATTTGGTCTTAGAATTTTGTAATTTTTGGTATGATACCAATGGAGATATTGCAAGAAATTTTTCTTGGGTGGGTACTTGTAACATCCCCAAGCCGCCTCTTAAAAGAGGTAGCCGGGGTGGCCCAATATAGCCCAGTCACTCCCCCCCTTCGTAACCGATGTGGGATACCAGGACTGCGCATCCTTAACAGGAACCTCACAATCCACCCCCCTTCGGGGCTGCACGTCCCCGTGCACCACAGGCATCCTTACAAGGAACCTCCTGCCCACACGCAGGCCCGCACAGGGTCCCACCCGGGTCCAGCAGGGGGTCGGCTCTGATACCATTTGTAACATCCCCAAGCCGCCTCTTAAAAGAGGTAGCCGGGGTGGCCCAATATAGCCCAGTCACTCCCCCCCTTCGTAACCGATGTGGGATACCAGGACTGCGCATAACATCCCCAAGCCGCCTCTTAAAGAGGTAGCCGGGGTGGCCCAATATAGCCCAGTCACTCCCCCCCTTCGTAACCGATGTGGGATACCAGGACTGCGCATCCTTAACAGGAACCTCACAATCCACCCCCTTCGGGGCTGCACGTCCCCGTGCACCACAGGCATCCTTACAAGGAACCTCCTGCCCACGACGCAGGCCCGCACAGGGTCCCACCGGGTCCAGCCGGGGGTCGGCTCTGATACCATTTGTAACATCCCCAAGCCGCCTCTTAAAAGAGGTAGCCGGGGTGGCCCAATATAGCCCAGTCACTCCCCCCCCTTCGTAACCGATGTGGGATACCAGGACTGCGCATCCTTAACAGGAACCTCACAATAATCCACCCCCTTCGTAACCGATGTGGGATACCAGGACTGCGCATCCTTAACAGGAACCTCACAATCCACCCCCCTTCGGGGCTGCACGTCCCCGTGCACCACAGGCATCCTTACAAGGAACCTCCTGCCCACACGCAGGCCCGCACAGGGTCCCACCCGGTCCAGCCGGGGGTCGGCTCTGATACCATTTGTAACATCCCCAAGCCGCCTCTTAAAAGAGGTAGCCGGGGTGGCCCAATATAGCCCAGTCACTCCCCCCCTTCGTAACCGATGTGAGATACCAGGACTGCGCATAACATCCCCAAGCCGCCTCTTAAAGAGGTAGCCGGGGTGGCCCAATATAGCCCAGTCACTCCCCCCTTCGTAACCGATGTGGGATACCAGGACTGCGCATCCTTAATAGGAACCTCACAATCCACCCCCCTTCGGGGATGCACGTCCCCGTGCACCACAGGCATCCTTACAAGGAACCTCCTGCCCACACGCAGGCCCGCACAGGGTCCCACCCGGGTCCAGCCGGGGGTCGGCTCTGATACCATTTGTAACATCCCCAAGCCGCCTCTTAAAAGAGGTAGCCGGGGTGGCCCAATATAGCCCAGTCACTCCCCCCTTCGTAACCGATGTGGGATACCAGGACTGCGCATCCTTAACAGGAACCTCACAATCCACCCCCCTTCGGGGCTGCACGTCCCCGTGCATCCTTAACAGGAACCTCACGTGACCCGTGCAGGGTCCCACCCGGGTCCCAGCGGGGGTCGGCTCTGATACCATTTGTAACATCCCCAAGCCGCCTCTTAAAAGAGGTAGCCGGGGTGGCCCAATATAGCCCAGTCACTCCCCCCCTTCGTAACCGATGTGGGATACCAGGACTGCGCATCCTTAACAGGAACCTCACAATAATCCACACCCCTTCGTAACCGATGTGGGATACCAGGACTGCGCATCCTTAACAAGAACCTCACAATCCACCCCCCTTCGGGCTGCACGTCCCCGTGCACCACAGGCATCCTTACAAGGAACCTCCTGCCCACACGCAGGCCCGCACAGGGTCCCACCCGGGTCCAGCCGGGGGTCGGCTCTGATACCATTTGTAACATCCCCAAGCCGCCTCTTAAAAGAGGTAGCCGGGGTGGCCCAATATAGCCCAGTCACTCCCCCCCTTCGTAACCGATGTGGGATACCAGGACTGCGCATCCTAACAGGAACCTCACAATCCACCCCCCTTCGGGGCTGCACGTCCCCGTGCACCACAGGCATCCTTACAAGGAACCTCCTGCCCACACGCAGGCCCGCACAGGGTCCCACCCGGGTCCAGCCGGGGGTCGGCTCTGATACCATTTGTAACATCCCCAAGCCGCCTCTTAAAAGAGGTAGCCAGGGTGGCCCAATATAGCCCAGTCACTCCCCCCCTTCGTAACCGATGTGGGATACCAGGCTGCGCATCCTTAACAGGAACCTCACAATTTGTGAGGGGGGAGTGACTGGGCTATATTGGGCCACCCCGGCTACCTCTTTTAAGAGGCGGCTTGGGATGTTACAAATGGTATCAGAGCTGACCCCGGCTGGACCCGGGTGGGACCCTGCACGGGTCACGTGGGGTTTCCTGTTAGGATGCACGGGGACGTGCAGCCCCGAAGGGGGTGGATTGTGAGATTCCTGTTAAGGATGCGCAGTCCTGGTATCCCACATCGGTTACGAAGGGGGGGACTGACTGGGCTATATTGGGCCACCCCGGCTACCTCTTTAAGAGGCGGCTTGGGGATGTTACAAATGGTATCAGAGCCGACCCCCGGCTGGACCCGGGTGGGACCCTGTGCGGGCCTGCGTGTGGGCAGGAGGTTCCTTGTAAGGATGCCTGTGGTGCACGGGGACGTGCAGCCCCGAAGGGGGGTGGATTGTGAGGTTCCTGTTAAGGATGCGCAGTCCTGGTATCCCACATCGTTACGAAGGGGGGTGGATTATTGTGAGGTTCCTGTTAAGGATGCGCAGTCCTGGTATCCCACATCGGTTACGAAGGGGGGAGTGACTGGGCTATATTGGGCCACCCCGGCTACCTCTTTTAAGAGGCGGCTTGGGGATGTTACAAATGGTATCAGAGCCGACCCCGGCTGGACCCAGGTGGGACCCTGTGCGGGCCTGCGTGTGGGCAGGAGGTTCCTTGTAAGGATGCCTGTGGTGCACGGGGACGTGCAGCCCCGAAGGGGGTGGATTGTGAGGTTCCTGTTAAGGATGCGCAGTCCTGGTATCCCACATCGGTTACGAAGGGGGGGAGTGACTGGGCTATATTGGGCCACCCCGGCTACCTCTTTAAGAGGCGGCTTGGGATGTTATGCGCAGTCCTGGTATCCCACATCGGTTACGAAGGGGGGGAGTGACTGGGCTATATTGGGCCACCCCGGCTACCTCTTTTAAGAGGCGGGTTGGGGATGTTACAAATGGTATCAGAGCCGACCCCCGCTGGACCCGGGTGGGACCCTGTGCGGGCCTGCGTGTGGGCAGGAGGTTACTTGTAAGGATGCCTGTGGTGCACGGGGACGTGCAGCCCCGAAGGGGGGTGGATTATGAGGTTCCTGTTAAGGATGCGCAGTCCTGGTATCCCACATCGGTTACGAAGGGGGGGAGTGACTAGGCTATATTGGGCCACCCCGGCTACCTCTTTTAAGAGGCGGCTTGGGGATGTTACAAATAATTGTGAGGTTCCTGTTAAGGATGCGCAGTCCTGGTATCCCACATCGGTTACGAAGGGGGGGAGTGACTGGGCTATATTGGGCCACCCCGGCTACCTCTTTTAAGAGGCGGCTTGGGGATGTTACAAATGGTATCAGAGCCGACCCCCGGCTGGACCCAGGTGGGACCCTGTGCGGGCCTGCGTGTGGGCAGGAGGTTCCTTGTAAGGATGCCTGTGGTGCACGGGGACGTGCAGCCCCGAAGGGGGTGGATTGTGAGGTTCCTGTTAAGGATGCGCAGTCCTGGTATCCCACATCGGTTACGAAGGGGGGGAGTGACTGGGCTATATTGGGCCACCCCGGCTACCTCTTTAAGAGGCGGCTTGGGGATGTTATGCGCAGTCCTGGTATCCCACATCGGTTACGAAGGGGGGGAGTGACTGGGCTATATTGGGCCACCCCGGCTACCTCTTTTAAGAGGCGGGTTGGGGATGTTACAAATGGTATCAGAGCCGACCCCCGGCTGGACCCGGGTGGGACCCTGTGCGGGCCTGCGTGTGGGCAGGAGGTTACTTGTAAGGATGCCTGTGGTGCACGGGGACGTGCAGCCCCGAAGGGGGGTGGATTATGAGGTTCCTGTTAAGGATGCGCAGTCCTGGTATCCCACATCGGTTACGAAGGGGGGGAGTGACTAGGCTATATTGGGCCACCCCGGCTACCTCTTTTAAGAGGCGGCTTGGGGATGTTACAAATAATTGTGAGGTTCCTGTTAAGGATGCGCAGTCCTGGTATCCCACATCGGTTACGAAGGGGGGGAGTGACTGGGCTATATTGGGCCACCCCGGCTACCTCTTTTAAGAGGCGGCTTGGGGATGTTACAAATGGTATCAGAGCCGACCCCCGGCTGGACCCGGGTGGGACCCTGTGCGGGCCTGCGTGTGGGCAGGAGGTTCCTTGTAAGGATGCCTGTGGTGCACGGGGACGTGCAGCCCCGAAGGGGGGTGGATTGTGAGGTTCCTATTAAGGATGCGCAGTCCTGGTATCCCACATCGGTTACGAAGGGGGGGAGTGACTGGGCAATATTGGGCCACCCCGGCTACCTCTTTAAGAGGCGGCTTGGGGATGTTATGCGCAGTCCTGGTATCCCACATCGGTTACGAAGGGGGGGAGTGACTGGGCTATATTGGCCCACCCCGGCTACCTCTTTTAAGAGGCGGCATGGGGATGTTACAAATGGTATCAGAGCCGACCCCCGGCTGGACCCGGGTGGGACCCTGTGCGGGCCTGCGTGTGGGCAGGAGGTTCCTTGTAAGGATGCCTGTGGTGCACGGGGACGTGCAGCCCCGAAGGGGGGTGGATTGTGAGGTTCCTGTTAAGGATGCGCAGTCCTGGTATCCCACATCGGTTACGAAGGGGGGGAGTGACTGGGCTATATTGGGCCACCCCGGCTACCTCTTTTAAGAGGCGGCTTGGGGATGTTACAAATAATTGTGAGGTTCCTGTTAAGGATGCGCAGTCCTGGTATCCCACATCGGTTACGAAGGGGGGGAGTGACTGGGCTATAATGGGCCACCCCGACTACCTCTTTTAAGAGACGGCTTGGGGATGTTATAAATGGTATCAGAGCCGACCCCCGGCTGGACCCGGGTGGGACCCTGTGCAGGCCTGCGTGTGGGCAGGAGGTTCCTTGTAAGGATGCCTGTGGTGCACGGGGACGTGCAGTCCCGAAGGGGGGTGGATTGTGAGGTTCCTGTTAAGGATGCGCAGTCCTGGTATCCCACATCGGTTACGAAGGGGGGGAGTGACTGGGCTATATTGGGCCACCCCGGCTACCTCTTTTAAGAGGCGGCTTGGGGATGTTACAAATGGTATCAGAGCCGACCCCCGGCTGGACCCGGGTGGGACCCTGCACGGGTCACGTGAGGTTCCTGTTAAGGATGCACGGGGACGTGCAGCCCCGAAGGGGGGTGGATTGTGAGGTTCCTGTTAAGGATGCGCAGTCCTGGTATCCCACATCGGTTACGAAGGGGGGGAGTGACTGGGCTATATTGGGCCACCCCGGCTACCTCTTTTAAGAGGCGGCTTGGGGATGTTACAAATGGTATCAGAGCCGACCCCCGGCTGGACCCTGGTGGGACCCTGTGCGGGCCTGCGTGTGGTCAGGAGGTTCCTTGTAAGGATGCCTGTGGTGCACGGGGACGTGCAGCCCCGAAGGGGGGTGGATTCTGAGGTTCCTGTTAAGGATGCGCAGTCCTGGTATCCCACATCGGTTACGAAGGGGGGTGGATTATTGTGAGGTTCCTGTTAAGGATGCGCAGTCCTGGTATCCCACATCGGTTACGAAGAGGGGGAGTGACTGGGCTATATTGGGCCACCCCGGCTACCTTTTTTAAGAGGCGGCTTGGGGATGTTACAAATGGTATCAGAGTCGACCCCCGGCTGGACCCGGGTGGGACCCTGTGCGGGCCTGCGTGTGGGCAGGAGGTTCCTTGTAAGGATGTCTGTGGTGCACGGGGACGTGCAGCCCCGAAGGGGGGTGGATTGTGAGGTTCCTGTTAAGGATGCGCAGTCCTAGTATCCCACATCGGTTACGAAGGGGGGGAGTGACTGGGCTATATTGGGCCACCCCGGCTACCTCTTATAAGAGGCGGCTTGGGGATGTTACAAATGGTATCAGAGCCGACCCCCGGCTGGACCCGGGTGGGACCCTGTGCGGGCCTGCGTGTGGGCAGGAGGTTCCTTGTAAGGATGCCTGTGGTGCACGGGGACGTGCAGCCCCGAAGGGGGGTGGATTGTGAGGTTCCTGTTAAGGATGCGCAGTCCTGGTATCCCACATCGGTTACGAAGGGGGGTGGATTATTGTGAGGTTCCTGTTAAGGATGCGCAGTCCTGGTATCCCACATCGGTTACGAAGGGGGGGAGTGACTGGGCTATATTGGGCCACCCCGGCTACCTCTTTAAGAGGCGGCTTGGGGATGTTATGCGCAGTCCTGGTATCCCACATCGGTTACGAAGGGGGGGAGTGACTGGGCTATATTGGGCCACCCCGGCTACCTCTTTTAAGAGGCGGCTAGGGGATGTTACAAATAATTGTGAGGTTCCTGTTAAGGATGCGCAGTCCTGGTATCCCACATCGGTTACGAAGGGGGGGAGTGACTGGGCTATATTGGGCCAGCCCGGCTACCTCTTTTAAGAGGCGGCTTGGGGATGTTATAAATGGTATCAGAGCCGACCCCCGGCTGGACCCGGGTGGGACCCTGTGCGGGCCTGCGTGTGGGCAGGAGGTTCCTTGTAAGGATGCCTGTGGTGCACGGGGACGTGCAGTCCCGAAGGGGGGTGAATTGTGAGGTTCCTGTTAAGGATGCGCAGTCCTGGTATCCCACATCGGTTACGAAGGGGGGTGGATTATTGTGAGGTTCCTGTTAAGGATGCGCAGTCCTGGTATCCCACATCGGTTACGAAGAGGGGGAGTGACTGGGCTATATTGGGCCACCCCGGCTACCTCTTTTAAGAGGCGGCTTGGGGATGTTACAAATGGTATCAGAGCCGACCCCCAGCTGGACCGGGTGGGACCCTGTGCGGGCCTGCGTGTGGGCAGGAGGTTCCTTTTAAGGATGCCTGTGGTGCACGGGGACGTGCAGCCCCGAAGGGGGGTGGATTGTGAGGTTCCTGTTAAGGATGCGCAGTTCTGGTATCCCACATCGGTTACGAAGGGGGGGAGTGACTGGGCTATATTGGGCCACCCCGGCTACCTCTTATAAGAGGCGGCTTGGGGATGTTACAAATGGTATCAGAGCCGACCCCCGGCTGGACCCGGGTGGGACCCTGTGCGGGCCTGCGTGTGGGCAGGAGGTTCCTTGTAAGGATGCCTGTGGTGCACGGGGACGTGCAGCCCCGAAGGGGGGTGGATTGTGAGGTTCCTGTTAAGGATGCGCAGTCCTGGTATCCCACATCGGTTACGAAGGGGGGTGGATTATTGTGAGGTTCCTGTTAAGGATGCGCAGTCCTGGTATCCCACATCGGTTACGAAGGGGGGGGAGTGACTGGGCTATATTGGGCCACCCCGGCTACCTCTTTAAGAGGCGGCTTGGGGATGTTATGCGCAGTCCTGGTATCCCACATCGGTTACGAAGGGGGGGAGTGACTGGGCTATATTGGGCCACCCCGGCTACCTCTTTTAAGAGGCGGCTTGGGGATGTTACAAATGGTATCAGTGTCGACCCCCGGCTGGACCCGGGTGGGACCCTGTGCGGGCCTGCGTGTGGG
>CAUOFW020006051.1:0-25201 GCA_963454935.2 Ilex paraguariensis | reverse complement strand
TAATATTATTTTGACCTAAAAATATTAATTTTTTACTTAATTACCCTTATCAATCTTAGACACCTCTAAAAATTAAATTTGACCTAAAAATCAATATATTCGTACTTCAACTTATGCGACTATTTTTTTTTAATAACGATTCAAAATTTCTCTCATTATTACATTATTTTAAAAATACTAACAAATTAATATCATTTATATTTATATAACACACGGGATCTCACATGTTTTGATAGCACTGTCTTAGATACGGGACATGTTTGTTTGGAGAAAAGTACTTATATAAGGGGTTGAGATAAGGTTGAAAAAGTACTGCCTCACTTATATGTTTATTTTCGCTCCTTAAATCTCATTCTTCATTTCATTTAATTCTTTTATTTTAAATTATTAAGTTATTTCATCTATACTCACTTCATTAATTACTAAACACACCCCATCTATATTCATTAAATAAAAACTAAATTCATTTAATTTTATTTCAACATACTATATAGGCAATGATCAAAATTTTATTTTGGTATTTTGGTACAAAAATATTTTAGAAGCAGAATAAAAATTAATAATTATTTTTAAAATATTAGTCAAAATATACAAAAATATCTTAAAACACCTTAAAATATTCAAAAGATATCGATGAAAATATATCAAAATATCTACAAACACTTCGAAATAATATAGATCACCTTAAAATATTGAAATTTTGCTTTAATTATTTTTTTGTTTCATTTTTTTGATATATATTTAATAATTTAATTGAATGAGTATAAATAGAGTGAATTTAGCAACCAATATGGTTGGTATAGATGGAGTAAATTTAATAGTTTGAAATAAGAGAACTAAATAAGGTAAGAAAAGATATTTAAAATATGGGAATAACGTCGCCCATTACTTTCTTTGCTTTATTTTTTTTTGGCTCGGTTAAAAAGTGGTACTCCAATACTAGCCCGCATGAACAGTTGCCAAAAATCACATCTACGCGGGTATATTTAATATAACAGTGTATGTGGTATAAGAATCTCACCGACTGTATAAGCCAAGACAAAAACCAAACTGCCCTTCTCAAACCAGCTTGTGTAAATGAAAGTGTTCTACTTTCTCAAACCAACTACTCTCGTTGAGACTGTCCAACAGTGCAAAAGCCGAAGACCGAAGACCGAAAGGCTGTTCTAGTTCAACAAATCGAGCATCCATTTTAAGAAGATCATTAGGTATTATAGAATCTATTTTTAATGCTTTGTTTGATTCTTCTTTTTTTTTTTTTCAGAACATATTTTCAAAAAAATCAATTTGTTTCGGTCGAATTTGTTTCCTAACTCGAAAAATCAGTGAATGATTTTTGATCATCAGGTCTTTCCCTCGTAAACAAAATTAGAATTTTTAAGCTTCATAATAATAGTTACTGCTTTTTGTTGGATGTAATACTGACTCTTATGGCCTATTGCCAGTTCTTCTTTAAGAGGAATTGGTTTGTGGGTTCCTCTCTGTCAACGTGTGAATTTGTGTATGTTAATTGGTGCATGTTATAATAAATAAAAAACTAAGTTTTCTAGAATTGGTTTGTGGGCCTCCCCCATCTCTGTCAACTGTGTTAAGCTTAAATTGTGTGAATTTGTGTATTAATTTGTGCATATTAAGATAAAAAAAAAACTAAGCTTTGCCACATCGGTTGCTCTTCATCAATGATTTGAGTATAAGTGACCTACTCTCAGTTCCTCTTTAAGAGGAATTGATTTGTGGGTTTCTCTGTGTCAAGTATGTTGAGCTTAAATCCTGTGAATTTGTGTGTTACATGGTGCACGTTATGTTAAAAAAAGTAATACTGACTGTTATCATTCAAATTTTCTACGTAGGCTTGCTTGATCTGACTAGGATTGCATCCATGGAAGTTAATGACAATGGAAATGTGATGAACACGTGTACCCTAATATTTAGGTAGCTGCACTTGGACATGAGGTAGCCTAACATGCACTTGGACACACTGCGGCGCCAAGTGAGGGCCACAGTGGGCACATGTCCACCTTTACATTTTTTTTTTAATTATTATTATTATTTAAGTTTTAAGTATTTCTTGGGTAGTTCTAATTATCTCTATCCTGTTATTTTTTTAATATCAATTAAGATAGACTAATAACTAAAGTGAATAATAACTTTCGACTATGTTTTAGACACATTATACATATATCCGGATAAGTTTAAGACATATTGGAGTCATTTTATTGTGTTTAAAAGGACAACAGGTTATTTTATTATTAAAAAAAATTATTGTGAGAACAAAAAAAAATTGAGGTCATAACTTGATTTAACAAAATCAGCTATAAAGCTTGTGATGACTTATTTTCATCGAATTGGTGACAAATGAATGACAGTTAAAATAATTGGTCTGAGAATTTTATTTTTTTTTTTAGTAAAAAGTACTTTTGCAACAATTTTTTTTTTGTTGAAGTATGAAAACTAAGTGAAATCAATTTTAAATGGTTTTCTTTAATTTTATTTTTGTAAAGGTTTATAATTAATCTTTTTTGTTATTTTTTGTTTGCACACACTATGTACACCCATTTTTTGGCCTTTTGTATTTATTAAATTGAAGTATAAAATATAATGTGACAAATATAAATATATTTGATGATGCACAAATCGGTATTGTATAAAATCAACAATCGAGTATATCAAGAGACACAATTAATGAGCAGTAAATAGAAAAGCAATAGCAAAATCGTAAATATGAGCAAACATCAAGATTTATAGTAGTTCGGTTCGAATGACCTACTTCACTCTCGGGAACGACAACGGTAGCTGGAGATCTTTATTGGAGAATAATGTTATCAGGAGAGTAACTTCTGGAGTGTTACAATACTTTAGAAGAGATAAGTAATGTGTGTAGGAAGATGTAGTGTGTGTAGAGATCCTAAAGTGTAGAGGCCTCAAAAAGGTGATGAGGTGATGCCCTCCAAGTAGAGAGGGTTTACATTATATAGGTATAGTAAACAGGTGGCGTGAGGGAGAGAGCTTCTACCATTTTGGCAAGTACAGTAATGGTAGGATTAGATCTCCTTGAGTGCATATCCCGATATTTTCTCTCTCACGTACTCCTATCTCCTCGGGCTTCTTGCATCCTGAATTGGGTCGGACTGGGTCGAACTTGCAAAGTGGGTCTGGACCACCCTTTAGCTGACTTGGGCCTTCTTGATTCATTGGGCCGAGCCTAGTTGATATAGGCAACTCGCGAGAGAGTGCAAAGCTGGAGATATAGGTTGCTCGAGAGCAGAGGTAGACTTAGGCTAAGCTTTTTGGCAACTCACGAGAGAGTGCAAAGCTAGATAGATAGGTTGCTTAAGAGCATAGGTAAGATAAGGCCGAGCTTTTTGGTAACTTGCGATAGAATGCAAAGCTGGAGAAATAGATTGTTGAAGAGCAGTTAGTGCTTGAGCGGCAGACACGAGAGGATGTCGTGAAGCTATTAGGGCTCGAGCGACAAGTATGAGAGGATGCCGCTGAGAAGTTGAGGCTAACGCATGAGAAGGCTGCTCAACTTGAGATTGACCTTCAAGTAGCACTTGAGAGAACTACTAGGTCAGAGGCTCACACCATAAGATGGAGGAGATGAGGAGGAAGCTGAGGAGCTGAGCGCCTGGTGCTGGGAGCCTAGGGCTGGGCACCTGGGTGTTGGGTGCTTGGGGTTGTGGGCGCCTGGTGCTGGGCACCTGCTACTAGACTCCAACTGCTAGGCACCGGGTGCTGCTGGGCGCTTGAGGCTGGTGTGGACGTCCACGAGCTTTGTGTGCCACTAGGCACAGACGCCAAGGGGTGTTGGGTGCCGCTGGGCGTAGACGCCGAGGAGCTTTGGGGGCTGCTGGGCGTAGATGCCGAGGGGCGCTGGTGCCAGGAGCAGAGAGGTTCTTCTTAGGTGGCATGCAAAAGGTGTGCGACAGTCATCCTGGTGGGCGACAGCCAGCTTAGGGGCAGGCCTGGGGGAGGTCTTGGGACACTTAGGCAGTGCATCGGGTAGCACAAGGAAACGGTTAGACAATCACTTGATTTTGGCTTTGTCCCATATGAGGCACCAAAGGTAGACGATGACGAAGACAATCTTGATGATAGTGGTTGTGGCTCGGGGAGTAGTGACTGATCGTCAGGAGTATGACAACTGTTGTTCTGTTATCTACACCTTATTGTTAAAGCCATGTTCTGATTTTTATAAGTTATTTGTAAATTTTAGGAAAGTAAGACCATTCAGGCACAATAATATTCACAAAATTTTGTTTCATAAAAATAATAAATAACAAAATAAATTAACTAAAACAATAAAGGATATATAAAATCTTCAGGTATTTGATTTTTCATAGGTGGGTTGAGGTTTTTTTGGTGGAGTTGGAGTTGTCTCCTCCCTCCTAGCTTTCAGGAGATTATTTGAATTTGTCTGAGGGGTTGCTGGCGTTCTCTGTCATCCTAGTCCTAACCAGGTAGCGGGGTTTGTCCTCTACCAGCAACGTACTACCTCAACTGACCACACTGTATAAACTTCTCAATTTGCCTCTTGAGCTCATAGCAATCATCAATGTCATGGTCATGGTCGCGGTGGAAGCGACAGAACCTGCTGGAATTTCTGCGGTTTGGGGCAGACTTCATTTTTTCGGGCAGCGGAGCGTAGGGTTATCATGTATCTAGAATAGGATGTGCTTCACTGAGGCGTTGAGTGGCGTGAAAGGCTGTCGTCCTCTCGGGAGTATAGACCAAGATGATCTTTGACAAAAACTCTTTCGACTCTCTTTCTCTTGTTGTTCGCCTCCTAGTTGTTTTCGCGAGTGTCTTTCCTCTTCTCTCCTTCGTGAGAAGATTCACCTCGATGGGCCTTGGTGGTGTCCTCAATGTTCATATATTTCTATGCCCTAGACAGCAACTCAAACATGCTGGAGGGCGACTTCTTGAGGACGGAGAACATGAAATTGGAGGTGCGAAGGCCAGCGATAAAGGCAGCCAGGGCTACCTTATCATCTGGTTCCTCAATCTGGAGAGCCTCCTCATTGAAGCGGGCGAGGTAGTCTCTAAGGCTTTCATCCCTGTCCTACTTGATAATGAGCAGGGAGGTTACTGATTTCTGATGTCGGCGTCCCCCAATAAAGTGGGAAACGAAGGATCTACTCAAGTCAGCGAAGGAGTGAATTGAAGAAAGCTTTACCTTTGCAAACCACTGGCTTGCAGTTCCTTTGAAGGTGGTAGGGAAGGCTTTACACATAATCTCCTTAGGCACGTTTTGAAGTTGCATAAAGAATTTGTAGGTATCTAGGTGGTCGAGGGGTTGTCTGGTACCATCAAAGATCTCAATGACAGGCATCTTGAATTTCGAGGATAAGAAATAATTGACTATATCAGCAATAAAAGGTGTGTCAGTACGTCTTACCAGATAGTCTACTGTCTCGGGTGCCTATGCCCTAATGGCGTTGAGAGTATCACTAAGTTGGTTTTACACCTCTCTGATCCTCTCATTTTATTGATTGGGGACATCCTCAGTTGGGTGGTGGTGTTGGCTTTCATGGTCACTATATTGACTTTCTCCGTCTTCGTTCTCCTGCGCAAGTACGTGTGGAGGGGGAACACGTGAACTCCTTGTGATCTGAGGAGGGACTGTTGGGCGAGGGGCGCCTTGGCGTGGTTTTGGGGCATTCTGGCAAGGGGCTCCATGGTGGGGGGCTACCTAGCACCCAGAAAGGTTAGAATGTTGTTCTTCTCCAGTTGGAGGGAATGAGACTCCTCCCACGGGGTGAGGAGCGACACTCCCTTAGGCGAGCATCAACTGGATGATCTATTAGTTTTAGTTCACCAATAGTTGCATGGTTTGGAGGAGTTATTGTCCAATGACGGGGGTCGCTGCAGCAGATGGTTCCGATGGTGTAGAGGAGGCGGAGCCTCCTCCCAGTTGGCCGGGTTATCTTCCGATTGTTGGTTCATTGATCTGGTAGTGATTGTCATAGATTGAAAGAGTAGGAAAACTAATCGTTTCTCACAGAAGACGTCAAACTGATGATGCACAAATCGATATTGCACAAAATCAACAGTCAAATATATCAAGAGACAATTAATGAGCATTAAATAGGCAAGCGACGACAAAATCATAAATATGAGCAATCATCAAGTTTTATAGTGGTTCGGTCCGGGTAATTTACTCCAATCTCGAGAACGGTAAAGATGATGAAGATCTTTATTGATGAATAATGTAACCGGAAGAGTAACTCTGATAGTGTTAGAATGTTAAAGGAGAGAGAAGCAATTTGTGTAAGAATGTGTAGTATGTGTAGGGATCTCAAAGTGTAGAGGCCTCAAAAAGGTGATGAGGTGATGCCCTCCAAATAGAAAGGGCTTACATATATAGGTTTAATAAGATAGATAAGATAGTGAGGCGGTGACGAGAGAGATAGAGCTTTTACCATTTTGGCAAGTACAATTATGATAGGATTATATCTCTTTGAGTACATATCTCGATATTCTCTCTCCCACGTGCTCCTATATCTCCAAACTTCTTGGATCCTGACCTGGGTCAGACGTGCAAAGTGGGTCTAGGCCACCCTTTAGCTAACTCAGACCTTTTTGATTCATTGGACCGAGCCTAGTTGATTTTAGACTCATCAATATTATATATTTTTTATCGACTAGTAAGCTTAAAATTTTTCCAAGTATCGACCCTATAACAATTTTTTGGCTCCACGCTTGGACATCAATGTAATATATAAAAGTGCTAAATATGCTTTGTATTTTGGATTACTAAGGAGCGGTGGTTATTATTATGTTAAACAGTAGCTAATTTTGGCACCACATTTTTATTGATTGCGATTCAATTTTATCATAGCCACTCAAACAAACCGAAAATGAAGTAAGGTTGCAAAATAAATGGTGTTATATTTTTAAGAACGCTGCTGCACGACATTCTGATAACTTCAAATCTTAGCGTTAAATTCTTTATTCGAGGTTTATATAGGTCAACACGAATATGAACATGAACCCGATACAAAAATAAACATGTCAATCGATACAATACAATTAGTTAAATAGGTTGGATTAAGGCTAACTAGTACTCGATACAAATCGACAATGACATGACACGAACTCGACATGAAGTGATTGTCACTCCTATACACGATTAGCACAGTACAAAACAAATGGGGGGAATGGATAGGAATACACAGCAACAAGGGCATCCTTGTAAATTAACAAATGAAGACTATCAATCCTATTCTTTTTTGTGGATTCCGCAAACCAACACAAACAAACAAAAAAACAAACAATGCGACGTATTGAAAATGAAGATGATTTATGCTTTCTTAATAGAATGGGTTGGAAATGATTCTTTAATCCCATCGAACATTTTCCTCCAATCCCATCCATGCCCTAACAATTATTCTGGTACTTGATTGATATGTCTTGTACTGAACCCCGCACATTAAGCATTTGCTGCAATGTATTGTCAAAAATGGTTTCATGCAACCGCGGCGGAGGTGTGTTTTGTATAAACCATCCATCCGATCTTCTTGCTTTTATATCTTTTCTCTACTTTTCTGATGGCTTATGGTTCTAGTAATACAAAAGATAACAACTCTACTATGTTAATCCACTCTAGAAGACCTACTCCGACTATAATTTAAAGTAGTTGATAAGAGATAATGATAGGATGTGGTGCAGACAGGGTGAGGAGTTGAGTAGGAATTTAAATAAAAACTAGATTTTGAGGTCAACGCAACCAGGGCTCTGGCTACGGCCGAAGGGTTTTGTGAATCCTAGTCATGGAAAGAATAGATTGAACCTCCTATCAGCTCATAAAATGTATAAAAAGGTAGTACTATTCAAGCTTCCTGCTCTTGATGCAAAACGTTCGCCTGGAACACTTGAAACCATTGCCGATGAATGAGTCACATCACCTGGCTCCTTAAACTATAACCCAAACTCACGCTTTCCGAACTCTATTCGGTTTTAATTTTTTCAAGCTTGTTGGTATTCAAAAAATTAATCAAATATGATTAAATTTTAAAACTTTCAAGCCAAAACCGAACACGTTGCTCGGCTTAGGCAGGCTTGAGCCCAATCAATCATAAGATAATTGATTCTAATAATAAATAAATAAAATGGATTCAAGCCCTCATTGAGGGCGTGTTGTTTGAATTTACTCAACCCTAAACTTGAATTCAAACTCGTAAGAAACAAAGTGAACCAAGACGATTATACTATTTGAGATTAGTAGAAGTCATAAAGAGTCAAAAAATAATAACCTAAGTAGGGATGACAGTGGACTAGTCGTAAACAGTATTTGTCTAAATCCATACCGTTTAGACTAGGGATAGACTATACGTATTGAACAGTGGACGTATAGAAAAATATCCGTATAAACCCATGAAGAGATGAAAGGGGGGATGGACTTACTCTTATCCCCGCCCCACCCCGCCCCTGCTATACCCGTTAAAACATATAATTTTTTATGTTTTATTTTCTTTATTAAATTACAAGTGTAAGGCTACATGACAAAAAAATTCTCCATTACAAATATTCAAGTAATATTTTAGATATTTGTTATTTGTGTTATATCCGAAAAACCCTTTTCTTAGTTTTTTTATGCTTTTGTCCTTTTCCCTGTGCTTGGGTGGGGGTTTGATTGTGAAGTTTGAGAATAATATTTAATTTTTGAATGAAGTTGAAAAATAAATTTTATTATATTATCAAAATTGAGGCATGGTTAGTTGTTTGTGTGCTGTTCTTTACGGATTCCAAGTAAGATATCTGTTCATGATTGGAGACAGTAAGATAGCCGCTGACTTTGTACAAATTCAAAGTCATTTGGGTTTTTTGTATGTTTTGGGTGTTATACTTCATTATGTTGGGTAAAGATTATATTAGATTATTTAAAATATTGTTAAATTATTTAAAATATTAAATTTATTTAAAATTTTAAATTATGTTGACTTGAACTTAGACTTGAATTTAAACTTGGGCTTTAGCGAGTATGGGAGAAGCGAGGACGGGGTGAGGATTAGAAATTTACCCATTGACGGAGATGAATATGAAATTTATACCCATTAATGGATGTGGACTAGACGAAAATTTTTTAAACGGATACGGGAATGGAGACTACACCCTCCGCCCCCGCTTTGGTCCACTGACATCCCTACACCTGAGTCAGGTTTCCTATTTATTATTTTAATAAATGAAGAACATTATTACGGAAGAGCATATACAAAAAATGGTACAGTATGGAGGACAAAACATCTTCGAGGAGAAAAAAAAACAAAGTAACGGACTCCAACAGCATAGAAATACCTATCCACCTATCCATCCATTAGGCTATCAATCCTCCTATACATAAGGCTATTAATTACGTAAGAATACAAAATAATAATAGTTAATGCTAAATTTCTATCGGACCATTACTGAATAATATCATAGCAAGCGGTTATTGATTCTATAGATTGTCCTACAAATAATTTTTAAACCCGGCCCGGACATTAACTCGGAGAAGGGATCGGGTCATGGATTACTGGTTCAACCTAATTTAATAAAATATAAAACATAATAACTAATGATAATCATTATGCTAAAATTACAAACTCAAACAGCTCATATATCCACATAGATGAAAATAATTAAAACCCATGCTACAAATTGAATACTCAACTTAGTTTGACTAGCAAAATGACCTCAAGATCAACAACAACAAACACAAACAAAAAAAAAAAAAAAAAAAAAGTGGAACAAAATACAACAAAATAAGACAGATTAACTTTAGTCAAATTAACCTGCAACCTAGCAATAAAAATTAGCACAAATAGAAGACCAGAAAGCTAAACCACTTTTTACTATAATTATACACCTCCAAAATAAAGAGAGAGATAAGTAATATTAAGAAGAAAAAAAAATATATGTCAAGGAGTACGAGAATCAGATTCTAAGTATGAAGGGAAAATAAATAGGAATGGAGAAGCCAAACTATGGCTATTGTTCCTTGGAAATCAAGAATCTTGGGCAGCTACAACACAAAGAAATCTTGTGGCTACTGGTACTTCTTGAAAAAAAAAACCAAGAAAGCTACAGGTACGACCTTTTTCAAAAGAGACTCTAAACCAACACTAGTTCTATTACTAAAATAATTAGAGCCATTAGAATTTAGAATCCTTCTGTATTAGGAATCCTAAACTAATTGTAATACCCACTACAACAAAAATTTTAATTAAATGAGAGGTTTAAATCTCCATCATCCAGAAGTATATGAAAGTGCATAGAAGAGAGAGGGAAAGAGATGATACCAAACCTGATGAGGAGAGAGCTGAGACTAGAGGTATCAGGTATGCGAACAGAGAGAGACTTTGAACTTCGAGTTTGGAGTTTCGAAGAATCTCATAATAGCGGTGGTGAGTGCTCTGAGACAATTGATTCACGAGAGGAAGATGAACAGTGTTGATCTAGAGGTATCCGGTATGCGAACAGAGAGAGACTTTGAACTTCGAAGAATCTCATAATAGCGGTGGTGAATGCTCTGAGACAATTGATTCACGAGAGGAAGATGAACGGTGTTGAAAATTGCACAGTGAGAGGCAGGAGGCAGGAGAAACAATGTGCGAAATTAGGGCAAAATGCCCTAAACAAAATCATTTTAAAGGATTTTTATTGAACTGCCGGTTTCTTGATAACCGTCCGATCCACATGGTTTATCCAAAAACTATCCGATTCACACGGGTTTAGGGTGGGTTATATGCTAAAACGATCCAATTGATGAACTGGCCCGATTTAGGGTCTGGCTCACTGGATTTCTAGGTCGACCGGTCGGGCTTGGCCGGGCCAGGTTTTAAAACACTGGTCCTAAGTTAATTACATAGGATGATAACATCTGGATTACACTTGGGTTATGATGGACTTATTGTTAAAGACAATTAATATTTATCAGTGTGCGCAATGAAAGCAATTAGTTTACCAACTGATCATATCTAGGAGTGTCTTCCTTGAGTTATAGTGTACGGTATTAAATTAAAAATGACAAACCAAATATTGATGGTAAGAATTTGCATGATATGACTTTAATATGAATGTGGGACTCTTTAAGTTTGTATGGATAATAAAATTATTGTATTTTTAATATTTAACTTGTTACAAATAATACCACCTATTACATGGTATTCATTACTACCTAATATTAGGTGTTAAATGACAATAGTGAACTCTATCGAGATTAATTAAAATTAACCGTAGGTCATTATAACTTCATCGAAACTTAATATTATATTATTACCGGACTAAGTTAATCCAATCCACCCCTTTCATACTTAAACCAAACATGCCCTTAGGCTTTTATTAGGAGTCCTAAATAAGCTATAAATTGTTCTTAGCGTCCAAATTTCCAAGTTTTAAGTCTTAGTCCTAGTAAAACAAGGAGAACACCACATCCTCTACAAATGTTTCTGTAAACTTTCTACACATTCAAATATCATATTATGAATGTTAAGAATAATATGGTAGTATGTGCAAAGTGTTAATAGTAAGAGGGTGTATGTGTAATTCGTATTACTGTAGGTTAACTATAAATACAAGTGATGTATAAAAGCTAGGTTAAGTTTTTAACTTTTCTCTTTCTCTCTAATATTGTGTTATGTTAATTCACTTAACTTAACATGGTATCAGAGCAATATACAATCATAAATATATATTTTGAATAAAACTACTGTTGTGGTGGTTGCTGTTGTTTGGCCGCTGTGGTCGTGATGGTGTGGCTGTGGTTTGTGGTGGCTGTTGTGGTGGTGAGGCGTGGTCTGTGGTGGTGGTTGTGATGGCGTGGTCTGTGGTGGCTGTTGTGGTGGCTACTATGGTCAGTTCGTGGTTGTGGTGGTTCGTATAGTCGGTGGTGAGGCGTAGTGGTGAGGCGCAGGCGGGTTTTCTAAAACCCTAACCAGCGAAGAAGAAACAGCCCAACCCGATCCACTTCGGGTCAACCCAAATCTAACTCAATCCATTGTTTGGTTCGGTCCAGACTAATCTCAGACCGGTTCAGCCTGGTTCAGTGCTCCAACAAGCTAAACTGGCCTGGTTCAGTGCTCCAGTAAGCCAAACCGAACCAGTTCAATGCTCCAGAGGGCTAAACCGAACCGGTTCAGTGTTCCAGCAACCTTGTCCAACCCGGTTCAGTGATCCAGCTATCTTTTCCAGCCCAATTTAGCCTTTTAGCAGTTTCTTTTTCTCTACTTCAGCATTATAACTCTTCTTGTTTACTATTTGCTGAATTATTATGGAACTCAAGCAAGATATCAGGTATCTTACTCCATCTTTGTCTTTTCTAACTCTTATCAATGGTCTCATGACCTCTGTCAAACTTAATAGGACTAATTAAACTTTATGGTCCCGATCTGTTCAAGTTTTTTTTCGAGGCAAAGGATTTAAGAAATATCTAGTGGATTCTAAACTCAAGGAAGACACTCCTAGATATAATCAGTGAGAACAAGAGGATGCTCAGATTATTTCTTTGTTGTTGAATAGCATAGAGCTCAGTATTAGCTCCTCTCTGCTCTATCTTGATACTACCAAAGAGATATGAGATTACCTGGCCACGAAATACTCTGGTATAGATAATTTTACCCGTGCGTATGAAGTGTGCAAAGAGTACTTCCAGTTGGAACAGGGTACTCTGAGCCTTGCAGATTATTACTCTCATGTTCGAGGAGTCTGTGAGGAGATGAAGACTTATCATCCGTTTACTACTGATGCAGCAGTTTGGCAAAAACAACATGAGGACCTGAAAGTTGTTAGATTTTGTGTAGGATTGAAACCTGAATGAGGCTATTCGTTCTTAGATTTTGGGTGAATCTAGTCTTCCATCACTGCTGGAGGTTTTTTCTCGTTTATAGCGTGCTATAATGTCTACTCCTTCAGTCATTGATCATGGTGTCTCCACTGATCGCTCAGCTCTTGTGGTTCCTAATAGCTATAGTGATGGTCATCGAGGTGGACGTGGTGGTCGCAGAGGTCATACGGGAGGTCGTATAAGTGGTCGTGGGGGTCATAGTGGATCCCATTCCTGTACTCACTGTGGCCATGGAGGACATACTGTTGATTTCTGTTGGGATTTACATGGAAAACCTTCTAGTACTGCTAATCAGGCTTCTTATTAGGATGTTACCTCTGTTGTTGCTTCCATACCTCGATCAGCTCCACCAGACACTGGGTCAATTACTATTACACTGGGTCGAGAGGAGTATGTTCAGTTCCTGTCCCAGCAACAGGCGGCTTCATCTCCCTCCACTGTTACTTTTGCCTAGTCAGGTACTGCTTCCACCTATTTATTATCCTCCACTCGCAGTCCTTGGATTATAGACTCTAGCGTCTTTGACCACATGACTGGTGCGTCTGATGTTTTCTCTACTTAATATTCTCCTACTTCCACACGTAGTATTACTCTTGCTAATGGTACTTGTTCTAGAGTTTCAGGTCTGGGGACTACTCACTTGAGTCCTGATATGTCTCTATCTTCCGTGTTATTTGTTCCTCAGTTTCCTTTTAGTTTACTTTCCATTAACAAGATTACTTGTTCTCTCAATTGTCCTGTAACCTTTTATCCTTCTTGTGTCTTTCAAGATCTCAAGACGAAGAAGAAGATTAGTACGGGGCATGAAACTGGTGGCTTATATTACCTTGACTTTGATTCACCTATCCGAGCTCTACAGACCTCATTGTCTCATTTTCAATAGCATTGTCCTCTTGGACATCCCTCTCTTAAGAATCTAAAGCGTCAAGTTCCCAATCTTAGTTATGTGTAGTCTTTGTCTTGTGAAGCTTGTCAACTTAGTAAGCATCACCGTGTGTCATTTCAGTATAAAGTCAATAATCGTGTGTCTAGTCCATTTGAATTAGTCCATTCTGATGTATGAGATCCAATAAATAATATTTCATCTAATAAATATCCTTATTTTGTGACATTTATGGATGTATATTCTCGTGTGACTTCGTTATTTTTGATGAAAACTCGATTTGAATTATTCTCTATATTTAAGACTTTTTGTAAGGAAATAAAAACTCAATTTGGTTGTCGTATACGTACTTTACGTTCCGATAATGCTCGAGAATATAAATCTGATCCTTTTCAGCTTATCTTAGTAAAACCGACATTATTCATCAAACTTTTTGTACTTACACCTCTCCACAAAATGATGTTGTTGAACGCAAGAACCGTCATTTGTTGGAAGTCACCCGTGCCCTGTTATTCCAGATCAATATTCCCCGATATTATTGGAGTAATACTGTTCTTACTGCTTGTCATCTTATTAATCGTATGCCCTCCTCTGTGTTAAATAGGCAAAGTTCATATTCTGTTCTATTTCTTGGTAAGTCCTAATTTTCTCTGACTCCTAAGGTTTTTGGTTGTGTCTTTTATGTTCGCAATTTAGGTCCTAGATTTGACAAACTTGACCCTCGAGCTACCAAAATGTGTATTTCTTGGTTACTCTCGCACGCAGAAAGGGTATCATTGCTACAGTCCTTCTCTGCACCGATACTTTACTAGTGGCGATGTCACATTTGAAGAATTTGTTCCATACTTTCCAGCACCTTCTCAGCCTTTGTATTTGGAATTTGGATCCTCTCCTATATCAACATCAGATATTCCGCTGTCCACTGTGTTACCATCTACTTTACCTCTCCGTGTCTACTCTCGCCATCCTCGCCTATCATCTAAAGTGCCCATATCATCTAGAGTACCACATTGGTAAGCAGTTACTCGTATTCTACGATATCTCAAACGAGCTCCTGGACTTGGATTGCTCCATCGAGCTAATTGGAAGGTTTCTCAGATGCTGATTGGGCTGGCTCTCCTTCTGATCGGAGATCAACTACTGGTTATGGCACTTTCTTAGGAGGTAATGTTGTCTCATGAAAAAGTAAAAAACAACCCGTGGTAGCAAGATCCAGTACTGAAGCTGAGTATAGGGCAATGACACATACGACGAGTGAGTTGACTTGACTACAACACTTCCTCTAGAAAATTGAGTTTCCAGTTCAACTTCCTTTATAGTTATTCTGTGACAACCAGACAGCTATCCATATCGCTGTCAATCCTGTGTTTCATGAGAGAACCAAGCATATTGTGGTTGATTGTCACTTTATTTGGGACAAGATAGTAGCTAGGGAGATTACAACTCCATTTGTGAATTCTGAAGATCAGCTTGCAGATATGTTTACCAAAGCATTGAATCATACACGTCTTACAGCTATTTGTTCCAAGCTTGGATTATATGATATATATAGTCCAACTTGAGAAAAAATGTTAAGAATAATAGGGTAGTATGTGCAAAGTGTCAATAGTAAAAGGGTGTATGTGTAATTCGTATTACTGTAGGTTCACTATAAATACAAATGATATATGAAAGCTAGGTTAAGTTTTTAACCTCTCCTTTCTCTCTAATATTGTGTTATATTAATTCACTCAACTTAACAATGAAGAACTACAATTGAGTGCTTAAAACCCTTACAAGGGTGTGACACATCACTTCTTTTGTCTCATTCTTACTCTTCTTCTTTTATCAACTTGTGTACTTTCACGACTTTATTGAACATTATTTAACTAAAGTGCCCAACCACTCAATCCATCCAACTTTATATCCTACTAATTGTCAAATTTTCACATCAAAACTTGTCAGCGTTCCCCACACTTCTCCTACATCACTTAATTAAGATATAAAATAACCGAACAGCCTAAAGAGCGATTTTAGGGAAGAAAAAATCTTGAAAAATGAAAAACAGATCAGTCAGACATTGATTAGAAAATCATGAATTTATACTATATACCCAACAAGGAAACTCATTTAAATTATTGGTGCACCCAAGAATTTTTATACAATGAGGACCAGGGAAAAGAAAAGCAGCAAAGCAAACAAGAGAATTTGAATCTTAGAGACAAATCAGTCTCATTGATAGCAGAGAAGCCACCAACCTAATAATATATAATGTTACCTCCAAGAAGATCGAGTCTATTTTGTGCAAAACATCATGCAAGGAAACCAATTTAATTTCTATTTTTTAATTCATTTTATGGGCATATGCTTTAATACCTCAACACATACATTCTGTCGAAAGCAATGCATGGCCGGAATTTGCCAACTACCAAACTAACCGCATCCAAATGGAGCCCAGACATACGATACACCATCTAATGATAACAGCTTTTATCCCGTCATTTCACACCATGTTAAACTGAATTCATACATTTGGTAACCGGTGGGGAATAAAGATGAAAATTCAGATCCTACCTCCCTCCCTCTCTCTCTCTCTCTCTTGAATGTAAGTTTCTAGGATAAATTGCCACAGTACAACTCACAATCCAGCATATTTTATATAAGTTCTCAAAATCATTCACCAGGCGTTTAAATCTAAATTGAAGCCTTACCAATCAAAGATTAACTTCTACATCAAACAAAGATGGGTATAACATTTGAGAAGAAAGACAAAGGAACAGACTTAACTACACACAAAGAAAACAATCCAGCCTTCATGCTGAAGTTTTCATAGATAACATGTTATATAAAGAAGCGAAATTATACATGAAGGAAAAACAAACAAAGGACAAAAAAGATACACTAGAAGGTGAGACTTCTCATGCCAAATTTGCACAGCCACACAAAATAATAATTTGCGTACAATACAAAACAATCCAATGGTTAAGTCCTCCGCCAAAGTTCAACAAAGAAGAGATAACAATTAGAGACAACTGCACTAATTTTGGGGAAATTTGCTCGCTAAATAGAACAAAAGAAGCAAAACATCCCAATCTATCTCTAGTTTAACAGCTAAGAATTAAAAATTTTATTAGACATCCCAATGCATCCATCATCTACCTCTCACTGAGAAGCCTCTCCAACTCTCAAATCTCGTTTCAAAAATACTTCATTCTCACCCATCTTGTGTTCCTAATGACAAAGTACTTCTCCCTACTTAACATCATTGTTCAGTTAGATGCAAACTCTAACATAGAAAAGTTGTTTAGACATAAACAGAACAGAGTTTCATTCATATTAAAGTTGATGCATACAAAGGACTAACTCTATTGAAACATATAAACATGCATAAAAACACAACTAACAAAAATAATACAAAAGTTCACAGCCAAACTGAAAAGCACCATAGCTGAGGCTACATACCACAAGTTTTTTGAAAGTTTAAAGGTTGTGTCACAACATACCCGCAATTTCACACGGACCCACAACTCAAATCTCTTTCTCAATCGCAGCATTGGCAGTAGCAAGATCCTCATCCAAGAGCAAATCCCAATGCCCATCCCACTTGATGAAAAACTCCGTTTCTTCAAAATACTTCACTCTATGAACATCCCCAGCAGGAGTAAACAAGTAATCCCCCACACCTAGATCATACTTCTTCCCTTTGCTCAAATTCCACACCCTCTTGCTCCCCTTCAACACCACCAAATCATGCCCAAACGTATGATGATGCGCCGGTTCAACACTCCCAGCCTCAAACCTCACAATTGCCGAGGTGGGTGTCTCTCTAATCACCTTCATATGCCCACCAGGCATGATTTCGATTGGAGTGAACTCTCTATTTTTCGCCAAACAACAGAGAAAGCAAGGGTCAATAGAATTCTCTTCATTCTTGTCATTTTCTTTGTTGCTTTCTACTCCAATTTTTGACATTTCATGGATTGAATTGTCCAAGAAATCGTTGATTTCTGGGGGCCAAGGTTTGGAACCTGAAGCGGGGCAAGGGGATTTGAAGGGGGTGTTGAGCCAGGTGTCGAGAATTTCGATGGCGGAGTCCGGCGAGGTGGACATACCGGAGACGGCGAGGACGTTGCAGTTGCTGATGGATCGAGCATTGAGGGCATCAGAGGGGGTGAGGCAGGTGGCGGCGTAAACGCCGGGGAACTTGTTGGCGAACATGCCGACTCCCACTCCGGTGCCGCAGGCCACAAGGCCTCGGATCTCGACGGAGGAGTTGGTGTTAGCGGCGGAGCTGACACGGCGTCCGACTTCTTCACCGGCGATGTAATATTTGTCGGTGCCTAAGTCTTCGACGTCGATGTTGAGGGAACGGAGGTGGGTAACAAGGGTGTCTTTGAGGGCGCAGCCGAAGGAGTCGGCTCCGGCTATGATTTTGAGGTGGCGAGAGGTGTCTTCAGTGGCCATGGAATGGTTATGGTGGTGGCGGCGGCGGCACTGCGAGAGTGAAGGTTGGGACTGAGACTTGGGGAAAGTAGATGGTATAGGATGAACGACCCGACGAGAAAGGTCTAGAAACTAAAAAGTCATACAGGTGCGATTTTCGTGATCACTTCATTTAATCTAAGGGACAAGGGGATTATAATTCGATGAATTCGAGTCAATTTACTTGGATATAAACTAATTAGTTATAACTTGTGCACGAAGTAAAAGTAAAATATAAAATTAGAATATTTAAAAAATTAATTTATTATATTAAAATTTTTTAACATGTGTATATTATCGTATATAAATAATATTTAAAATAAAAATTATATTAACTAAAAATTAATTAAATATTAAATAATTAAACATCCAATATAAAATAATGATGTGATATTTTTAGGAGAAAATATATAAATAATTAAGTATATGATAGAAATGAGTGATGTGATATTTTTAAGAGGAAAAATATGTAGAGATAAAAATTCAAGTTGCTATGTATTTTATTAAATAAATATTTAAATTTAATTAAAATTTAGTAAAGTTTTTTTAAATGAATTTAAATTTAATAAATTTCATCCGTCATATATACACATATATTCATACATATATATTTAATTGAGAAAATTTATTGTATATACATATATATAAATGCTTACTTAGATTATTAATAAAATTGACATAAAATTAAACATAAAATATTAAATAGAATGATTGATCGATTAAATTAAGTTGGAAGTTAACTTAAATTTAATAAAATTATTAATTTTTTATAAATTTTTGTTGAGATTCAAAAATTCAAATCAGGCCGAATAAACAAATCAGAGATTCAATTAGTAATGGATGCAGACATATATATTAAGAATTTGAAATTCGTCAAGTAAACATATCATATTCAAAATTCGATTTTTTTTGAATTCGAATTTGGACAGATCAACATCTGATCGATTGACAACCCTAGAGACCAGGGGAGAAGCTAGGATTTTGTTTTAAGTTGGGGCAATCTAAAATTCTTAAATTTAAACTATAAATGCAACATGTTTTCATCAAAATGTATATTCTTAATAAACTTTTTTTATGTACAGTTCCATAAAAAAAATATCATTTAAATGTGCAACTCATATATGAGCGATGTATAAATAAGGCAATAAAAAATACTTCACATCAAAAGATCATATATTTCTTAACTAAAAGGCAGTTTTTCCAGTGTTGATTTTTTTTACAAGAAATCTATCCATAACTAATTAAAAAATGAACTTATCTAACTAAATTCAAATTTAATAGCTCATCATTAAGTTTGTAATGAATGAAAATATATACTACACGTAATCAAAATATAATCCATAAATTTACAATAATATAATCCATAAATCTATAATACTTGTGGGTATTTGTTGCAAAAATTTCAGATCTAGTTCCCTTGTATTTGGGTCTTGTTGATTGAATTTTTAATTGAAATAGACAAGTTTTTGGTGTAGAATTTCTGTGATTTACTGTAACAAATTTTGTATTGTTCATGCTTTATTTTGTGTTGAAATTAAAGCAATACACTGCATCAAAAGTTAGTAACTGTTTTGATTTTTTTTAGTCATGTTCTTTGTGATTTTTGACGGAACTAGCCTAGACTAAGCCCAAATTAGAGATGTAAATCAGGCCCAGCTCAGAGATTCAGACCAGACCAAAATTAGAGATGCAGAACAACAAAAGCCCACTCACAATTGGTATATGGCCAAGTCCAGTTTCCTAAAAGGCTCAGTCCATTATCAACTCACGTAGAAGTCTTCATCCGAGGAGAAGAAATCGGTACACAGTCATTAGGGACACATTGTTAGCCTCACAAGGTTACCTCGTCTGTTACAAGGTAGAGCGAGCTACAAAGGATCACCCTTCTATCACGTCGCCCATTACAAGGATAAGGTAAGATTCACGACATCACCCCACTTTTTGTAACGATATCGTCTCAATTAGGGCCCTTCAGAGCCAACTTCTCTTGCCCATAAATTGTAAGCCCCACCTACACATGAGGGACATCACAGACATTTCAGTACACTATATTCTTGAGCAATAAGATTCTTCGACCACCGTAGCCTTTCTTGGTGGAGTAGGTCATCCAGACCGAATCCACCTAATCTTTGTGTTTGCTTGTGTTGAGCCCTTCTTATTTCATCCATTGATTGATTTTACATAAACACTTTTGTGCATAATGACTTAGTTTTCACCCCTTTATACTCACATTTTTATCATCATTTACAATCAGAGTTGTGAATCAACAAAAAATGATCAATCATGTCAGGACGAGGTCTTACCCCTGCCTACAAACCCCGTTGCTGAAGCAAAATTACTAGAAACCACAAGGTTATTGGTGAACAAAAACCAATAAATCCTCCAATTGATGCTTACTAAGCAAGCCATGCCCCAAATAGGCATCATGCCCCAGCAGCTAGGAGGTGCCACACCCTAGTAACCAAGAGGAGCAGTACCCTAGTGGCAAGAAGGCGTAGTGCCCTAGGGGCCAAGGGCGCCAATTTGCCCCCACCTCGTGAAAGGCACCTCACCTCAATGTGCGCCTGCTCCTTTTCCTCTTGTGCCTATTCAATCTTCCCATCCCAATGACCCTCCATTCCAAGAAAGCGAGGGGGAAACCTGTATAGACCATGAAAGCTATTACAACAAATCAGAAGGCGTCCCCAACCACTAGGATGAGAAGATCAAGGAAGTGCAAGATCAAATTGGTGACATCTTCAATGACATGAAGGCGAGAGAACCAGAAACATTTGAGCACCTTGTAAGGCGCACCGACACCCCATTCGTAGCCAATGTGGCCAACTAACCCCTAACTCCAAAGTTCAGAATGCTGACAATGGAAGTGTTTGACGGTTCAAAAGATCCACTGGACCATTCTGACACTTACAAATCACTTATACAGTTACACAACATACTAGAAGAGATTATGTGCGAGGCTTTCCCCACTACCTTCAAGGGGTCTACATGTAATTGGTTCCCCAAGCTCACACCAGGATCCATGAATTCTTTTCCCAAACTGAGAAAATCATTTGTCTCCCATTTCATAGGGGGATGCCGGCATTAGAAGCCTGTCACCCATTTTCTTAGCATCAAGTAAGACCAGGACGAATGCCTAAGGAGTTACCTTACTCATTTTAATGAGGAGATTCTCTAAATCAAAGAGCCATATAACAAAGTCACCATGACTGCCTTTATTGCAGGTTTGCATTCATCCAACTTTATGTTCTCAATTTTAAATAAACCGCCAAAAAACATGCCAGAATTACTATCAAATGCCCAAAAATACATTAACGTTGAGGACGTTACCAAGGCCAAGCGGGGGTGAGCCCTCATGTGGAGGGGAGAACTTGAAAGAGCTTTGTGAAGACAGAAGAGAAACTAAGAATAAGAAGGGAAGGATCAAGAGGGTGTCAATCAAGGATCGCCTTGGCCTTGCACCTCAGAGGGAGTGGCAAGCCTTCATGCCACTCATTGCCTCAGTTGAGTATATTTTGCTCCAAATTCAGGATGACTATGTAGTGCATTGGCCAAGGCCAAGAAAAATGAAATTTGCTCCAAATCGTAGGAACCCAAACAAGTATGATCACTTTCATCGCGACCATGGTCACGACATTGACGACTGCTTCGAACTCAAGAAGCAAATTGAGGACCTTATACAACGAGACCAACTACAGTAATATGTGGTAGGCAGAGGACACACCTCACCACTAGTTCGCAACTAGGATGAGGGGGAGCAGCAGAAACCTCTGGGAGAAATCCATACGATCTTCGGAGTATGTTTAACCCTAAAAAGTGCATAAAAAAATTAGGATTTAGGGTTAATTGTGTGCGTTAAAAAGTTTAAAAGGTTTGATTTAAATAGTATTTAAACCTAATGTGCGAAAACTTTATTTTGTAGGGTTGTGTATGCAATTATGGAGAATTAGAGGGCTAAAAGTGCAAAGAAAAAGAAAGAAGAAAAAAAAAAGAAAAAATCAGCATTGAGGCATCATTCGGATGCTAAGAGGACCATTCCAATGGTGCCCAAGGTCAACAAGTCAACTAAGGTGGCTTCTATTCAAAAGACCAGAGACTTAACACAGTCAGAACAGTAGTGGTGGCATCTGGACAATGGCCTTAACCGCCTTGCCTCCTCTTCTTTTCCTATTGGTTCATTGACGTAACAAAAAGCCCTGATTGGCTAACTTGAGTGTCTGCTGCCTTAAACCCTCCATTCGAGCCTATAAATAGGTGTGTTCGGGTCATTTTGAAGGAGAGTCTTCCACCTTTGACAAGCCAAAGTCCGAGAGAAGAAATACCCTACCCTAAACATTTCAAGCCAAAAATTATGTTCTTCTACATTTTTTTTTACATCCTTTTTACTTGGAGGATTGAATCTCTCACTTTTTTTCCCTAGTTGGTAATAGAAGTGAGGGTATTTCAACTATTTCTTGGGGAAGGATTTTTTTTTTTTTGATTTATTTTGTAATGGGATTGTCTTGCCCTTCTTGTTTGTCTATAACAATGATGTGTAAGTCCATTTATACTCTTTAGTAAAGGGTGAAGACATGTGTAATGTTGTTTGTATTATGGAAATGCTAATGTTTTATCTATGTTTTAATATTTATATCTCTCTTAAATTATGGATGATTTTCATTTCTGTTTGGTATCGTATTAATATATGCTCATTGTTACGAGTACTGAGCTAAACTCATTCTTATATACCATTTCATCTATATGTTATTATGTACTTAATGCATGATACAATGATGCATGTAGTTGGAATTTATGTAAAAAATTGGAAAATTGGTTACAGACGGGGTAAAACTTACCATAGCCAATGCTTTTGATTCAATGCATAAAACGGAGCTCCGTCTTCATTGAATCATAGACCAGTCGATCAAATAGGTATAGTAAACCTATTGAATGGTTCACCTTCTAGTTTACTAGGGTTATTTGGTTGTTGTACGGTGCATAGACCTTTCAGCTAACTTAACAGTTGTTGTGACATGGTTTAACTTATACAGCAAACCTACTAGTTAACTTTCTGTCAACACAAGAGCTAATTGTTGTAAGGTGGCATTTTCATGGTCAGAAAATAGAATGCATGTTGGATCCCCGAGCTAAAGAGTACTCTTTTTCAATTGCTGTAATAAAAGTATAGTTTAAGTGTTTATTTTTTTTATTTTAAGCTTACACCGCAAGCTGTTATAATATACACTACTCACATGGCAATTTCACTTTTTCTGCTTTGAGTTCCAACAGATAACTCCATTTAGTTTCGACCTTGGACTTAACTGAGTAATATTATAACTTTTCCACTTATACTTGGGTGTATGATTAACATCAAATCAGAGGGATTGGAGGAGGAGGCGACTCCAACTCAGCTAGAAAGGCACAAGTCAAAAAGGTTAGCCGCTCAGAGCCAAATAACCCACGCCTATTGAAGTCTTACAGGGTAGGAAGACGGTGAGGTCATCTCCTTCTCAGACAAAGATCTAGAAAGGATCCAGCACCCCCACGATGACTCATTGGTACTGACCATAATGGTAGCCAACTATCAAGTGAGAAGGATCCTAGTGGATAGCGACAACTCTATCGATATCCTATTCGCAGGGGCCTATCATAGTCTTCGTCTCTACAGGGAGAGGCTTTAACCCATCAAGACGCCTCTCATTGGATTCTCAAGAGATAAGGCAGACCCCCTGGGCTCTATCACTTTACTAGTAACAACGGGCATGACACCTAGAAGCTCTACTATAATGGTGAATTTCTTAGTGTTTGATTGCCCATCTGCTTACAACATCATCTTCGAGCATCCCACACTCAAAACCTTGAGGGGTGTGCCATCCACCTATCATCTCATTCTCCATTTTTCAACTCCATGTGGAATTGGAGAAGTTTGACCAGTCACGGCAAAAGAGTGTTATGTGGATTTCATGAGGGCCAAAAAACCACAAGTGGCCTTGCAAGTGGAAGTACTTGATCCTTAGGACGACGGCACACTAAAGAGAGGAGAGCCAATGGAGGAGCTCACGCCAGTAGTCTTGAACGAAAACCTCCCAGAGAGAAAAGTCTATATTGGCTCCTCACTTCCAGAAGATCGAGCCCACCAACTTATTGATTTTCTGAAATAAAATATTGATGTATTTGCCTGGTCTCACAAAGACCTTAAAGGCATTGACCTTGGAGTTTCCACTCACTAGCTCAATATAGATCCTAGGCACAAGCCCGTTTACCAAAAGCTAAGAAGTTTCACTATAAAAAGAACGCAAGCTATGGAGGAAGAGGTCGGGAAGCTGTTAGCAAATGGGTTAGTTAAGGAGGTGGCTTACCCATTTTAGTTGTCCGATGTGGTTATGGTGAATATGGTTAGTGGGAAGCGGCATGTCTATGTGGATTTCACCGAGCTAAACAAAGATTGTTCCAAAGACAGCTACCCATTGCCTTGTATAGAGATCCTCATCGATGCCACAACTGGCTATGAGCTAGTCAGTTTCCTAGATGTCTATTTTGTATATAATCAAATCAGAATATATCCACCAGATCAAGAGAAGACATCTTTCATCACTCCCAAGGGAACCTATTGTTACAGGGTTATGTCCTTTAAACTAAAGAACGCAGGAGCCATGTACCAGCGGCTCGTAAACAAGATGTTTGAGTCACAGATCAAGAAAACTATGGAAATGTATGTCGACGACATGCTGGTAAAGAATCTAGTGGCAGCGGAACATGTAACACACCTACAAGAAACCTTTGGCATCTTGAGGTCTTATCGGATGGAGTTGAATCTTGAGAAGTGCACCTTTGGCATGGGATTAAGAAATTTTTTGGGCTTCATGGTCAACAAGAGGGGCATTGAGGCAAACCCAGATAAGATCAAAGCTATTCTAGACATGAAGTCCCCCACCACTATGAAAGAGGTCCAACGCCTCAATGGAAAAGTTACGGCTTTTAACAGAATCGTCTCGAAATCCTCTAATAATGTTTACCTTTCTTCAGGATCCTATAAAAAACTTTTGGATGGAGACCAA
>CAUOFW020006050.1:0-25208 GCA_963454935.2 Ilex paraguariensis | reverse complement strand
AGGTATACACATGTGCATGTGCATGAACCCCACACTCCAGACATAGCGGTAAAAAACCTGTCTTTCATACTCATTAATCTGTACGGGAAGGAAAACAGAAGCAGTGGCAACTCGCCTATTTAACATATTTGACAACTATTGGAAAAAAAACAAAATATGCATCCACTCAGTGATGAATATAGGGGCGGGCAGGGGTGATCACTCCCAATCCCAAAGATCTGAAATTAGTGTTATTAGCTCTGAATGTTGACACACTAGATGGATTCACCCCCAAGTTTTTCAAAAAATCTAAAAGTCCATCCCTGACAAAATTCCTGGATTCATCCAGCATTCATTCCTCTGTGTTTATCGATGCAGTGAACAAAAGGCCAAGTCACCAGGCAAAAAATTGCAAAAGCATAAGAAAGATGTAAATTATATAAACCTAAAAAATACCTGCACGCCTTTTACTTGCATTTGCTGTATCAGTTCCGTAAAAACACCTGCATACAAGCCAATCACCTCAACAACAAGGACTAGCAAGAGCACAACATGATGAATTTATCATAAAATTCATGTTGATACTAATCCAGAAAAGAATTAAAATTGTAGCTCAGTAGAATACTACTTAGCAGACCAATTCAGAACTGATTGAAACAGATAATATGTGTTATAGTCATCTACAAAAGCTAGCATAAAACAATTCTGCACAGAATATGCTAGCGAGCAACATTTTGCACAGAAAAGGAGTTCATTAACAGAAGGCCCATGATATAGGGTAATTTTGCTTCAGTCTCCATAAAAATAGGAGGTTACATTATGTAGATAACATGGCACAAGGTCAAAGATCAGCTGACACATAAACAAGAGCCAACTTGCAAGTTTCTGTTAAGAATAACAACTACATCTACCTTCCAGCGGAATCTTGCTTGCTAATGAATTATAGCCTCGTCAGCTTAATTGCATATGGTTTCTTACTGCAGTTCGGTAACATAAATTCAACTACTGATTACTGTTCTACAAGGAACCCTTCCCTATAACTTCTGGTGATGTCCCAAAGATCAATTCAAGTACACAACTACAGTCTCCTTGCTACGGTGCTACTTCTTTTTTGAGATTGGCTCTCTAATCCAGGCCTGTCTACACGGTCTCTAGTTGTTTGTCCGTGAGCCAAGGTGCAACACATCATCTGCACGGTACGTCCCCCCCCCCCCCACCCAAAAAAAAAAAAACAAACAAAAATCATTCTGGAATTTGTTGTCATCGTGTTTATACCTTTTTCCTTTTCCATTTTCCATTTTTTTCCTTCTTTCTGTGAGGTTGTTTGGTTTAGTAGGAATGTATGATTCATATGTAGTACACACAAACAAGATAAAAATTTCAAAAGCACATGGGTGTCTAAGGAAATTGTAAAGCATATTTTTTTTCAAAATTTCTGTTGCTGTGCTTGTTTGGGTGTGTGTGACTAATGCTGATTGCTGTCTACTAAGAAGGAACAACAAAACAATGTGCACATCAAGATGCATAAATTAAGAGAGACAGACAACAAAAGAATCATACCTGGATCAGACTCAATAGTGCACCAAGACATTATCGGAAATTTAATGCTGCAATAAGAAAAATATTGTCACGTGAAAAAATAAAAAAATGAAAACTTCAAACGATATGAGAAAAAAATAATTACGAAATCCACATACAAAAGATTTCATCTCACACTCAATACCCATCTGTATCCTAAAATTAAAGATATACCTAAACACATAATCTAAGTATCTTCTAATTCAGGTGTTCTCCTGGGACAAAGATCACCGTATATGAATAATAGACCTCTCAGCAAAAAAATTTCATACGGAAATCCAATAAAAAAAATCTGATACAAAGCAATGGACCTATCCACAACTCTTTGTAGCCAAAATTGCTCAAATATAGTACAACAAAGCTGAAATAATTTAGAGCGCCTTACGAAATAACAGCGGCGGTGGCAATAACAGCAAGGAGTATAACGACGACGGCTGCGGCGGCGAATAGGACGGGGCCTTCTCGCTCCTCTGCTTATAAATAAACAGTGGAGATAAGTGTTCGACGGTGTTCTCCTCTTCTAGCGAGTTCTATGCTAGAGTTGACCGCCATTGATGACTTCTTGAATTTGGACGGACTGGACCTTTGCTTAAATAGTGCCCTAAGCCTCCTTCTTAAAGGGATCGGACCTGGGTTGTCTCAAGACTCCGAAGTAGTTTTGGGCCTTGGTGGGATCCATTTTACCTCAAATCTTTTTTTGGGTTTTTGTTTAGTGAAAATTGGAGGTGAATTCTCTAATATATTTGTTTAGAGATAAGTCCGGTAAGAAAATTTATAGGGGACTAAATTCATATTTAAAATTATATATATGATTTAAGTCCACTTTTTTTTTATCTCAAAAACACCCCTAACGGTGTTAATTTTGAACAATTATAGAAAGTTATAAGTTAGATATTTTGAGATATACACGGTAACAGATTATTCAATTTTTTGAAACAGAATATATCTGCATGAATTACGTCAAAATTATTGGGCTATTAACTCACATTCAGATCAAAATTTTTCATTAACAAATTTTCAATTCAAATTTCAATTTCTGAAGCATAGGAATTCAATTTCCCGTTTTTTCACCGCAGTTATTTTTTTTTTTGAAATTAGGTACTAGGCTTATTTTTCATGTTACTGTTCTTGTTTTTATTGGAATTAGAATTGATTTTTTTTTCCTTTGTTATTGCCGAAATTCAATGTCACTTTCCGGTATTCGTATCGTGATGTTCTTAACTGGATTTTTTTTTTTTTTGGAATTAGGTTCTAAGTTTTTTTTTTTTACTGTTACTTTTGTGAACATTTTTGATGTTTAGGTCACTAATAACCTTCACCACTGGCAGTAAGTTAGACCTGAATTGGTGAAATGAAGATATTTTTAGAGTATCGAATTTACTTTTGATTGCCATCACCCCCTGTAAACATAACATTGATTTATCAATATCTGAATAATATATAATAACATGACACAAATTCAACTATCTTAATGGATATATAACAACTAGCAAAAAATATGTGCAAATGTAACATGAACAGTAACACCAATGTTGTGGAAACACACATAGAAAATATGATGTTAATAACATTATCATTGTAACACTAATTAATGAATTGAATCCCAATAACATCGTTTTAGTAACATCAACTAAATAGAATTCAGTAAATTCATTTTTTATTATATAATTGCTTCCATTGGAAATCCATTGAGTCCCCATGTTACAATTTTAAGAATGTAAATAACAGTGTTTAAAAGTAACTTGAACATTTTTTTGGAGGAAACTTGTAATATTTTTCCTCTTCATAACCAACAGATGGTCCATTAAAAGTAAAAAACAAAGGGTGTGATGAGTAACACATATGCAGTAACATTAATTTTATAATAACATTCACAGTACTTAAGCACATCAATCCATTAAAATGAAGAAATCAATTTTTTATGTTAGACACAGTAACATGATATATTTCATGTTACTTTGAATCAATGGTTTTCAAATGTTTTGAATAACACATAAAGCAACAAAAAAATGTTAACATGTAATTATATAGTAGTACTGACCTCCAAATTCTCCCACATTAAATTAGCAACAGTAAAATGAATTTTTTCATCCCCCACATTAAATTAGTAACAATAACATGAATATGTCCATCCCAAAGGCTATATTGTGTTCACAGGAACATCAAAATTGGAATGATTATAGTAAATACACAATTCTAAAATTAAAATTTTAAAAATTTTCATTGTAACACACTGTCAATACTTGAATTAGGACATTCAACACTGATCAATAACATCAAGTTATTGATATTATGAGATAAAGTTTCTCAACTCCTCACACAATAACCTCATATATTTCACAGAAACACAACCAACGAATTTCAACTGTCAAACACATCAAAAAAATAACAAAAACAAAATATATAACACTTTTATTATAGTAATAATGAATCTCAATTTGTATGTTCTTAATGCAAAAAACCAAAAAAAATAAAAAACCCAGATGACAGTAAGAACGACACATCAAGTAATGGGTTTCCTAAAATCCTAAAATAGACATCAACATCCATGTAAAATCACATACCTTTCAATCTCTTTATGAATTCCAAAGATTGTTAAAGATGATTTGAATGCAGAGATAGCAATAGTAACTTCTTCAATGAAGTCCAGATTAAACTTTGAAGAGTAGGTTCAGATTTTGCTCTTATGATATGTAACTTGTTTGAAATTTGAATAGGATTGGTTTGGGTAATGACAGTTACCGGTTTTCGAAGAAGAAATCTATGGAAGATTTGAGGAATATTGTTGGATTTCAAGGCTAGAAGGAAGGCGAAGTTTCAGTTTATAGTAAGGGAGTTAGAGAGTTTTACCGTCTGGGAAAAAGATGGCAAATTGGATGTTGTTTATGTTTTTCTAAAAATAAGGGTATAATAGTAAACTTGTCAAAAAATGGACTTATAACAAATCAAGTTTTCTTGCAGCACTTATCTCCAAACAAGTCCATCTACGGGGACCGGCCTCCTAATTTCCCTTTTGTTTATCTAGTAAATTGGGATCGGGTAGGATTGGAATTTTAAACCCAACCCTGTCCAAGTCAATCCATTGGCAGCCACCACATGGTGAGAAAACATTTTCGTGTCTATCAAATCTTACATTTGGCTATTATTTTTGCCAAGTGTGAGCCCCATACACCAACATACTTTAATAATAAGAGAAAATTGGTGGTCAGTCCACTATGATAGAGTTTTGAGCCAATAAGAATAATGAGTGAACTTATGGGCCATTAAGACAATCAAAAATAAAAAGGCATACAAGTCTTTTCTACATACGATTTGCACATAAAATCCATATTTCAAAAGATAGTTGAGAGAGAATGAGGGGATGAAATAAATAGGAGAGAGAGTTTTGAGAGAGAATGTAAACTGGTGCGTCAAAGAATCCGGACATTAGCTCCCATGGTAGCGAGGAGAGAGAAGACCATGCAAGTGAACAACTCTACATCTCTCTCAAAATGGAGAACAATTACAAGCTTCAAAGCGAACTCACCCCTCACGTTTACGACTTCGTCCTTCTCGTCAACTCTTGAGACCCTTCCAAAGCTAAAATCAACCTTTCATTCAATCATTTCAATTTTATAATCTTAAATATCTTTTAATATAATCATTTTTTGTGTCTCTATTCTATCTCTAATTGCGTAATATATATATATATATATATATATATATATGTGTGTGTGTGTGTGTGTGTGTGAAACATGCGTAAGACATGAAATAACACGATGGATGATTCAATTAAAAGATTGAAATTGTGTTTTTACTAAAATGATTCAAATTACAATAACTGAAATTAACTTACAATTAGTTTACTGAAATAATTTGCTAAAGAAGAAGCTCTTCATTTGCATCATGAATGAAGGCTAGATACAAAATGAGAGTAAGGAAGAAAGAGTGTATACTGGCTTGTAATGAGCTTAACCAAGCTTGTTTTGCTAAGGATAGGTGGAACCCTTATATAGGTGTAAGGATTTCTGAGAGAATCTTTGCAATGATGTCTCTTTTGGCTTGATTGCTGTTTTTTTTGGGTAGAGCGTTTTTACTTTAGTGAGATGTTTTTCACTTTCTGCTTTTCGGTGGAAAAGTTGGAGTGAATCTCTCTAACTTGGGTAATTGCTTGCTGAGAGTTTGCTTTCGATGGAAAAACAAACTGATTGATGGACTGTCAGCTACTTTGCTAGTGGAAAGGAGCCTTGTTACTGAATGATTCCATCGGAATGTGTAATAGATAGCTTTTCTTTCTTTTGAGAGTAGTAATTGAAGCTATCACACATAGAGATAAGAATCATGGGGTAGATATATCATATCCTTCATAAGGATCTTGGGCATCCTGGAAGGGATCCATGGATGGACTGACAGATGCTTGTGAGGATGTTGACGAACTACTCTAACTAGCTGCTTGTTGGAGAAATTTCTATGTTGATTCTATTAATGTAACGCTCCAAAATCCATCTTGGACGATTTTACAATCTAAAAATCATTCACATCATGAGAGCAACTAAATAAATTCATCATTAAAGAACATTCCATTCATTAAATATAACATTTATAATATCATCCCAAAAGAATTGGCCAACCATGACCATTAAATACCAAAAGAATCAACTATTTTCTCGCAGCAGAATATACAAAAATACATCTATTAATATACCAAAATATATCCCCTAATCTAAAACATGGAGAGATCAACTCTAGACATTTTCCTCGGGATCCACGTTTTCCTCCAATTGGGCTTCGCAAGCCACCTGCTCCTCAACTCCGAGCTCTTCTTCTAAACTGACATCTAAGAATGAATAATATTGTAGGGGATGAGTACTAAGGTCTGTAGCAACATTCTCCAAAAATCGAACAAGGTTTATAAAACATGTAAAACAAGTCGGTCTCATTTCGCAAATATCATATATTAATTTGTGAAATAAAACAAGAACATTTCAATAGATCTCAAGTTTACACCATAACAATAAATTAAGTGAAGTAATAATGTCAAATTACAATTACCAAATCATTTCCAACCATAAACTATTTCCCCCAAGTTCTTGTAGAATCTCATACTTCCACAAGCTCTTGTAGAAAACCTTTTCTAGTCAATAAACCATAAACCCACAACTTGTATTCGTATTTCAAGTATGATATATGATTCGCATGAATAAACACATCGAGAATATCCTAGCCCACACACACACCCAAATCCTCGCAAGGATATCCAACCTTTAGGAAGGGTGTATACCAACTTATGGCAGTGATGAATCCAACTCAGAAATAGTATACTAACCCTCAACCTCGATAACACGTGAACGAATAGTGGTTTGGTCCTTACAAGACACCAACCCCACTACGAGTAATAGAGAACCTTCAAACCCACACAGAGTAAGAAACACATCTAACTCACTCTACGATATCTAGCCAACGGCCACCCATGATCATCCAAACATCCACAAGAGATACAATATCCAATCAATTTCTCAAATCATAAATACATTCAAAAATTCCCAAATTTCACAAGTAGTATCCCAGTAGAAAAATTTAAGAAAATATGCAAGAGATTATCATAAATACCATTTTGTAGTTCAATATAAAGCACCAAAGTTTTGAAATCAAGAACAATTGAACATTAAGAAGAAAATCCATTTTTCTCAAAATTAGGGTTTTCATGACTATCAAACCATAAATACCTTCAAAACATGGTGATATTTTTAAGAACTTCAAGAAACAAGTATTTCATAGCATTTATCTAAGGTTTAGAAGCAAAACATACATACATATATATATATATATATATATATATATATATATACCCTATCCTCAATGAACAAGAATGGAAGAAAACCCCTACCTTGGTGTTCTTGAAAAAAAACTAGGGATTGATCCAATCCAATGTGCAAATCCTCTTTGATCTTGTGTTTTTTCCTCTCTAAGGTTTCCTAGGGTTAGAGATGTTGAAATGGGGGTAAAGGAGTTATCCTTAAATATTTATAGTGGAAGAAAGGCCAGCTATTCGCGACTTAAAAATTTAGATTTTTGAAAAACCTTCCGGAAGCTTTGCCCATTGGACAAACATTTTCATTATCCTTCCGGAAAAACATTACTTTAACCTTCTGGAAGGTTTTCATGGATCTTCCGGAAGGTTTTGCCGACTAGATTAGCATTTACCTTAACCTTCCGAAAGGTTTTTCATCGACTTCCGGAAGGTTTTGCCTGTTTTTCTACAAAGCATTCCTTCTTCATTTCCAACCCATTTCAATCTGTTCCACAACCATCCAAAACTATCACAAACTTATACCACATACATTTGTATGTCAAACCTAGTTAGTACAAGTTCTATTACAATGATTTCATATATTTACAAGCTAAAACTAAGTTTTAATTACTATTTACTTGAATTTTTTCATATTAATATTTCAAAAAAAATAATTACTTGCTATATAAACCTATATACATATATAAAGATAAAAGTGTGGGGTTTACAATTAACTCAAATGACTTCTTTTTTGTTTGCTTATTGGAATCCTTAGAGGAGGATTTTTTCTACTTTGCTAATGGTTGTGTTTGAGCTTCTGGTGTAAAGGTCCGAAGGGTTGGCATACCCTGTTTGACTGGTGTTGCTGGAATACTAGTAACTGCTCCTGTAACCTTGACGGGTGTAGGAACTTTTACTGGAATTTTTTTTTCTACCTGAGCAATAATACGACAGTGCTGGAACCTTGGCCACCACTTGACATAAAATTTCCTGGCAACATGGTTTGTTATAATTTCCCATTTCCAATTACAAATCCATGAGACTTTATATTTACTAATAAATATTAACAACACAGGAAATTGACTCTCGTGTTTACTAGGTTTACAAGTAGATGAGAAATATGTTACTTGATCTTGGAGATCAAGCGGTAAGATTTCAATCATGGGGCCATGAACATGCCACCACTATAAAAATCAGGAGGGAATCTACTTTTGAAATCTTTGCTAAATTGTATGAACCAGAAATAAGTGTAAGACTCATCTTGATAGTGGATAAGTTTAAATCACGACTCCTTGTAGTCATAGTAATAAAACTTTTTGTTATGTCCCGGTAGATCTCTAAGTAAAAAAGGGTGAGATCCCCATTCTTTAAGTGAGATAAACTTCTGGATATACAAAGAATGATAAATAACTTTACTAGGGTTATTTCTATCAGTAATAGGTTTGATAAAGATTGACCGGATGAAGAATAGGATATCCTAGTAAAACGTAAAAGTTTTCTCAGGATCAAACGGGATAAAGGTCCATCCTGGTTCAAGGGAAGCATTGACTAAGTCAATAGGGTTGCTTAGATGAGCATGGACCGGTTCAATGACGAATATATTATGGGTTGGTGCCTTTTTTAATATATTATGTTTTTGGGCTTTTGATGTAATTTGGCTGAGATTAGTATAGGTTACTATTTGGCTAGGTTTTGCTGATGATATGAGCTAGGCCATGTATGTGCTAGATGTGCTTTGCTGTTGGGCCAGATACGAGAATGTACCTGAATTTACTAAGGAAGAATGGTAAGTAGGTTTTACTGGGTTACTAAGGGGTTGGTAACGGTTTGGTATTTCAATGGCTGGTGATTGGTTAGGTTTGGGATTTACCAACATCCCTCCCGAGTTTTTTGGAAGAAGTATGGGTTTTACTATCTTTTTTGTCCGTCATGAGGTTCCTGTAGAAATTCACGGGTTAGGAAATCAGGGATGCAATTATTATTGCCTTTAATATATTCGACATCAAAATCAAAAATACTTAAAATAGATTGTCATTTGGCAAAAATTTGCTTACTAGTAATGCTTTGTACATATATTTCCAAAACATATTTTGCTGATTTACAATCGACTCTTACTAAAAATTTCTGATTTAATATATCATCCTAGAATTTTGAGATATATAGGACAATAGATAAAATCTCTTTTTTAATATTACTATAATGACTTTGTGTTTTGTTTCAAATTCCATAGTGGAAATGAACAATTTGCTTTGGGGATTTTGGGCTGACTCTTTGTAGAATGATACCACCGTAGTCAATGTCAAAAGCATCAATTTGAATAATTTTTAATGAGTTTGCTGAAGGAATACCAAGACAAGGCAAGGTCTTGATATACTTTTTTAACTTGCTGAACTATGGATGTATGAACTGAAGACCAAGGAAGAGAATTTCCTTTGAGTTTATCATACAATGGTTTGACTGTTTTCTAAGATTCTTATAGAAGTCTGAAACATAGTTTAAAGACCCTAAGAACCTTTGTAGCTGAATTTTATTTGTAATCTCATCAATGAATTTATCTGCAAATTGGATAGATCTGTTGATGGGAAAGATGGTTGCTTGTTGAATGTTGTATCGAAGGAATCTAACTGAGGTTTGAAATAGTTTAATTTTGCTAGAAGAGATGACTAGACCATTGTGTCTAACTATCTCTAGAAATGCATTAAGATGTTTCAAATATTCTTATATAGATATGGAAAAGATGAGAATGTCATTTATGTAGACTATGGAGAAATGACTAACTAGGTTAAAATTTTCATTCATGATATTTTGAAATTCACTAGGAGCATTTTTCAATCCAAAAGACATTACATTCCATGCGTAATGTCCAAAAAGAGTTGTAACTGCAGTTTTGTATCTGTCTTCTGGGGATATCTAAATATGCCAAAAGCCATTTTTTAAATCAAATTTTGAAAATATTATTGAATTACTAAGTCTTTTGATTAAATCCTGCTTGTTTGGAATTTGGTACCTGATCTATTCCAATACAAAATTTAAAGGTTTATAAATTAATTACTAATCTTGGAGCTTCTCTTTCTAATTCTGTATTCTTGATGACATAGAATGCCAGGCATGACCAAGAAGATTTGTTCTTCCTAATGATATCATTTTTTAGTAATTCAGAAATTTCTTTCTTGCAAATTTTCATTACTTTATGGTTCATTTGGATAAGTCTGCATTTAGTTGGAATATTTTGTTCACTAAATCCTTTAATATAAGGAAGTTTTACCATGTGTTTCTTCCTATGCCAAAAAGTCGTAGGAAGGTTAGAACACACTTTTGCTTCTAATTTTTCTTTAAATCTTTCAATTTTCTGGATCAAGATTGGATTTGTTAATTGTTCTTGAACTCTTTTGTGAGTAATTTCTTTTTTAAGAAATTTTACTTGGTTAGTTTTCTAATTGAGTAAATTAAGTGACAGAGATTGAATAATCTTTAAGCTGTCTTAATTTTTTAACTTATGGTTTTGTTAAAAAATTAAATGTTACTGAGTGACCAAATGACTTGGTAGTTACTCATTATATATCTATTGTAAAGGAATACAACAAGTATATAAAAGGTATACCAATGATAACTTTATCTGTCATATTTTGTATTAAGACAAATGAAGTTTTAAAGCATACATTGTCTTAACAAATATGCACATTTGGTAACTTGTATTTTACTCCCATTTTACTATGATTAGCTGAACTGAGTCTTTCAGTTGTCTTATGGTAATACTTGGTTGGTATAAGCCCTTCTTGGATGCAGTTTAAGTCTGCACCTGTATCAATAAGAGCTACAACTTCAAATTCATAATCATTTTTAATTATGATCTTTACATTAGAATGTCATTTTTGGAGGTTTAGCTTGTTAATTAAGTTTATCCTGTTATCATCATTATTAGTTTGTGAACATCCATCGTGGGATGACAACTTCGTTACACCCAAGGATTCCATTAGAGAGGTGGAGGTTATGGGTATCCATTGTGAACATGTTCTGGTTGGACTATCTGAATTGTTAGCTTGAGATTGTTCATCTTCAAGCTATTCTTCAGGAGCAGAGTCCTCTGATTTACTAAAATTATTTTTTGCTTGTAAAAGATTTAAAGATTCTTCAAGTTTTTTATCTTGTGCTTTTAAATCTTTTATTTCTTGCTTCAGCTTATTAACTTCAGATTGAAGATCTTGTAAGGTTATTTCTTTCTTTTTATCCTCACTGAATTTTTTCATTGTTTTGTTAAAAATAATTAACTGTTTTACACCAAAAGATTGTTTAATGTCTTTCTTGACAAACAAATCTTTAAGTTTTTTAATATATTTAACATTTAACTCTAGATCTTCTATTTTGCTAATGAGATCAATGAGGATATGTTCTTCCTCAGTTTGCTTGGTTAGGACCCTAATTGTTTTACAACAATTATCTTTGCAACCTAATTTTATATCAAGTTCACTAGTATTACTAGATGCTGACCGATAGTTTGAAGAACTTTTAGGATTGCTCGAGTTATCTGAAGTACCTTCATTCTCACTGAAGCTACTTAACTTAAAGATATTGATAATTTCTTCTTCATTTTCTTTAGTTAAGTTTAACTGTTTTATCTTCTTTTTTATTGGACATTCTGGACTGATATGTCCCTTTTTGCCACAGTTATAGCATTCAATTTCTTTGCTATTCTTCTTTCTTGGCTTTTTCTTATAAGTTTTATGCTTATAAGATTTGCTATGTTTTTTTACTAGATTTTCCATAATATTCTTGTTTTGAAAAATGCATTTTGCTTCTTTTATAGTAGGATTTACTCTTGTTATAAGGTTTGTGTGACTTATGTTTTTTGTGAGATGGTGCTACAAAAGGAAGACCATATTGTTCACATAAATCATCCATTTCATACTTAGTTTTTTTCCTATCATCTTTCATTTGTTTGCTAATTTTCACATTCGCATTCCTTCGTTTTGAATGGTACTGATAAGATCACCATATGTTTATGTTTTTATATATATATATATATATATATGAGTAATATTGTCCAAGCATAATGACAATGATTGTCAGGGGCTGCCCAACAAATATGGAGACCCTAGGCGAGAATATAAAGTGGAGCCCTATTAATAGGCAATAATTATTAAAATATATTCATTTAAAAGCTATTTTTCTAGCTTTTTGAGATGCAAAAATATTGATTAAATTTTTATATTCAAGTTTTGTTAATACATCTTTTTCAATAGATAATATAGCTAATCCATTTAATATTTCTTGTGACATGGTTGATCGGAGATAAGATTTTATTAATTTAAGTTTTAAAAAATTTCTCTGTACCGAAGTAACTGTTACCGGTATTGTTAACAATATTCTAAAAGCTATACATGTATTTGAAAAAGAATCTAATCGTTTTATATAAGTTAGGGTTTCAGCTGAAGTGTTAATTTCAGACTGTAAGACTATTCTTAATACAGTCAATTCTTGAAATAAATCTAAACCATCATCAAAAAATAAATCATGCTTCAAAAAAATTTCAAGGTTATGACAATAACTTTTCAAACTATCATCATCTAAGGATTTTAATTTTTTAAAACAAAATAAAAAACCAAAAATATTTTCATATATTTTGAATTGTTTAAATCTACTCTTGATCGAAGAAATAGCTAGATCAACTATAAATAAAAAATACTCAATTCTAAAAGATTCTTCAGCTTATAGTGTTCTTGACGTTAATAGATAGAGAGACGTTAAGAGATAGAGAAATGTTAAGAGATAGACATTACTAGTCATATCTATCTTCCTTGTTGCAAAAGTCTATCAGCCTTTTATAGCTGGCAAGAAGTCTAGCAGTCTACAATAGCTGACACGAATTCTAGTAGTCTACAATAACTGGCAAGTGGAGCAATTTTTTGGGTAAGTAAAATTTGGGCCCTCTCAAATCAGTCCATCCAAAATATATTTACCCAGAACTAAAACTCTTACTTGGGGGTCCCAAAATTTTGTAAAAACTGGGGGCCCTAGGTGGCCAACTAAGTGGCCTAGGCCTAGGGCCGACCCTGGATAGCATTAGTCATATATAGTATATTAAATGAAGAGAGATGAGAAAAATAATAGGACAAAAGAGAAAGAGAAGAGAGAATAATTGAATGAAGAGATGATAGAGAAATTGAAGGAAGAGAGAAATTAAATGAAGAGAGAGGAGAGAGAAACAATGAGAGGAAAAAGATAAAGGAAAGAGAGAAAATAGTGGACGAAAAAGAAAAATCTATATAATAAAGTACATGAAAGTTTGAATTTCAAAGATAACGAGAAGTTCAAATTGTTTCAAGACAAAACACAAACACATTTAACGGAAGACAATAGCCCAGCATAAAAGATGATTCAGATCATCTCTAGATTATTGATCCAATGGTCTAAAATGAGTGTTGAATTTTTTCTCACTTTATAATAATTTCCATTTTATTTATCCTAAATCACGCCTAATACTTTCAATTTTTTCCAATGTTTCCTAGATATTGTCCACTCTCTCCCAAATTCTACTTTCCAAACTAAAGCCCATTTTCAATCACTCCATGGAATCCCTCTCAACTCTCGCCCTAATAGTCACTCCAAATCTTCTCCCTCAATTTGGGTTATTGAATTAGAATGAACGGAGATAAGATAGGCTATTTCTATCCACAACGAGGGTTGAGGCAAGGTGATCCATTGTCTTCCTATTTATTTTTATTGTGTTCTAAGGGAATTTCAGCTTTACTGAAGAAAGAGAAGGACATAGGGGGTATCCAAGGTTAATCTGTTGGGCGGAGAGGTCATAATGTCCTTGTTGTGGGTGTCTTGTATTCCAGTCCTAGTAAAAAACTAATTTGAACTTTGTTCTGTTTAGGGATTTAGAAAGGTAGATGTCTTAGAATTCTACTTCAAGTAAAAGACCAATTACAAACCCAACTGTATTAGAAGACAAAGTATTTTGAGTCTATAAATAGATATAGACCACTCAATTTCTTTTGGTTTTTTTGGCCCTAGATTTTGGCCCCCAGTTTTGGGCATCCATGTTTGATTCTATTCTTTGGATTAGAAAATTTTGTGTAATCTCTCTTTGTTGATAGCGAAACTTTACTGTCGCACTTTGCCCATGGAGTAGGCTTTTAAGCTGAGCCATGTAAATTTTGTGTTTTGTATTTTTCTATTTCGTTTCGAATATTTGTTTGTGGTCTTTGCTCATAATAAACTGATATCAGAGCTACAATTTTAGTATGTCTACAACAAAATTCAAAGTAAAAAAATTTGATGGTCTAAACAATTTCTGTCTACGGTAAATCCAGATACGTGACGTTGCTATGGCAAATCGTTTGACAAAATTTCTTTATGAGATACTATGATTAACGCTGATGAAGATTCAATAGATTTGCCATTGTGGAGAAAGCAGTTGAAAATTTCACTTTTGGTTTAATGGCTTGGAGGACACACAAGTAAAGGTGGAGATTTGTTATGGATGTTTGTGATATTTATATTTCCTCACGAGATTTGTGGAGAAGACAACTAGTTCGTTTGCTTTTGTTTTGATTGCTTGATGGAATACAAGCCAATGTGGATATTTATTGTGGGGATCATGCATTCTAGTCTTATTAGGAAACTAATTTGAACTTTGTTCTCTCTAGGGATTTAGAAAGATAGATGTCTTAAAATTCTATTTCAAGTAAAGGACCAATTACAAACCCTATTGTATTAAGAAACAGTATTTTGAGTCTATAAATAGATATAGACCGCTAAGTTTCTTTTGGATTTTTTTGGCCCCAGATTTTGGTTCCCTGGTTTTGGGCATCCACGTTTGGTTCTATTATTTGGGTTAGGGAATTTTGTGTAATCTCTCTTTATTGATAGTGAAACTTCGTTGCTGCGCTTCACCCATGGAGTAAGTTTTTAAGCCGATCCATGTAAATTTTGTGATTTGTATTTTTTTTGTTTCGTTTCGAGTATTTGTTTGTGATATTTGTTCATAACAGTCCTAATTTTACTCACCTGCTTTTTGTAGATGATGACTTGTTCTTTGCTAAAGCAAATAGGATAAATGCATAAAATATCAAGAATTGTTTGTCTCTTTGTGAAAAGGCATCGGGTTAGACTATCAATATTTTGAAATCAGAGGTGGTTTTTTCAAATAATGTTACTATTGCTAAGAGAAATTCTGTTCTAGAGTTGCTGCCCTTGAAATTTGTCGTACGTCACAAGAAATACTTAGGTCTGCCTTCAGTGTTAGGGAACACGAAGAAGCAGATGTTTGCTAATACAAAGCAGTGGATTTGGGATAAGGTACAAAGCTGGGAAAGTAAGTTGTTATCTCGTGCAAGTAAGGAAGTTTTAATAAAATCTATGGCTCAGGCGATTCCCATCTACGCCATGTCCTATTTCAAACTTCCAATTTCTTTTTGTTCCAAAATAAATAGTATGATGTCTAATTTTTGGTGGGGTCAAATGGATGAAGGTAAAAAAATTTATTGGGTTTCTTGGAAGAAGAAGTGTTTATTTAAGTCTAAAGGTGGGACGGGCTTTAGAGATATTTGTTGGAACGAAAATTTCAAGAGCCATTGACAACGCGTGTATATCAAATATTAAAAAATATTTTTTTTTAAAACCCTACAAAGCGGAATTATGATTTACCTTTGAGATCTTTCTGAACTGATGTCGTCTCAGCACGAACACAGAATAGAACAACGACTACAACTCGACAAACCTCATGGCCTTCTATCGTATATCTTTAACGTCAGAATCCAGATTCAGTGTGGGCTACCAAGACCTCCGAATCCTTGCTCTTTCTTTCAGCCTCTCTAAAAATCATGAGTAAAGAATAGATGCTGAAATAGAGAACTTAGACGTCTATATATAAGCTATGATAGAGACCCTAAGGAGAAATAAGGACCGAACTCCCAATGGACTTAGGATTACTATGTTCAACCCAGGACAAACATCCTACAACTCATTAATAATAAATCAATCCACTAAAAATTTATTATTGATCTCCTGGATCTTATCTCAAAATTATATTCAAGCTCCTTATTATTATATACTTAATAATCTCCTCACGTTTAAGATTATTGATGTCCATCAATTAAATTAATCACTGACAATTATATTTAATTACCTTCTTTTATTCCTTAAGACTTTACCACTCAACTTATTTGTCAGGTCGGATAATTAAATCCACTTGTAGGGTTTGACATGGATAAAAATTATGAGCTTCCTCAAGAGGACATCATCAACCCATTTAAATACAAAGACGTGGTTTCCTTTAATATTTAATTTTCACCATACAACTAACATCATCTCCCAATTCATCGAATTTATTGACCCAATATGAATCTCACTCTTTGATGAATTAAAGCGACAAATATTATATGCACGTGACAATTAAATATTTAGGAATTAAGGGCATAAGCAATCATAATAATCATAAAATATTTATTATCTTATGAAATCAGTAAAAGGTAATAACATCAACACGGGTCTGTTCAATACATGAAGTGAACTAGTGTAATAATTCGAAACATCAAACAATCTTCTACAATCAAGATAGACTATACCAGAATATTACACTACGATCATATTGATGACGTGTCCATTTTCATCTACGATTGTGAACATATACTCATATTATACAAGAATCCGATAATCCGATCTTCTGTGTATAAGTTGAACTCTACACACCAGATTATCTACAATATAAAATATAAGACACACATGTATATCATATATAAAATATAATATAAACATTTTGCCCATATAGATTCTCAATTAAAAGAATAAACTTTTAATATACTACTCTATCAATATTGAGGTTTTTAATATTGCTTTATTGGCGAAGCAGTATTAGAGGCTTCTTTAGAATTCTGATTCGTTATTAGAGGCTTCTTTGGTGGATGCTAACCTTGGTTCTAACTCTTCTTATTCTTGGCGGAGTATTTTAGCCTCAAGACATATGGTTGAGCAGGTTTGCGGTGGCGAATTGGCAATGAACAAAATGTAAGAGTCATGTTATTAATGACTTATATTCTAAGTCAATTGAATTTTTTATTTGGAGGTTACTTTGGTGGTAATATTAATTAGAATGGGTATTTGTCTTGAACAAGAACTCAAGACTTCTTAGGAGATTTTGTCCTACACGTGAAGATTTTGCACTTTAAGAAGTCTTTGACTTTATGGTGTGTTGCCAAGAAAGTTTTGGGTCTTATTATATCGGTGTGTTTTTGACGAGAGACGGCGATAATAATTTTTTTGGAGCTCTATTTGTTTTGGGTCCTCTTTGGGAACACCAATTTTATTGGGAAGAAAATTTTTTGAGCACTATTAATTTTATAATAGTGATAGAGCAATTATAGTTATCTCATTGATTAGTTTTGAGAACTTTGTAATCTCCCACCTTTGAATAGTGAAATCTTGTCGCAGTGTTTCGTTCGTAGATGTAGGGTTGCTTGTTGAGCTGAACCACGTAAATCTTGTGTTTGTACGTGTTGGATCTTGCACAATATAAACACGAGAACAGATCTCTCCCTTAGCGAACTCGAGCGAGTCAGTCGAGTGGTCAACCCTGCTGTTTAGAACAGCCTGTGAGGTCCGGTGGTAACCTGGAACGGTAATGGGAGACCCTCGTGGATCTTCGAAACGATCCAGTAAGGCTGAGGAAGGTTCCTGGGATAAAGAAAGACAAGTTAGAAGGGCGCTGGAGTGTTTTCCGGCGTATCCCCTCTGACGATCAAGTCAGTTTTTTGAGAGAGAGGAAAAAGAAAACACTGAGTATAATTTGTAGCAAAGGTTTTTCGTTGCATACCGTCTTGCCTTTTGCGATGAGTATTTATATTTTAAAAACTCATGATTGCTGTCAGTGTGGTCAGTAGGTGATCATTAGGTACAAACAACGTGTGCACGGCTTCCTATGAGGAATGTCTTCTCTTTTAACTGCTCGGGATCCCGAGCAACCAAGGCTGTGTCATCGGCCTGCCGACTGTTCAATGAGCTCCTCTTGAGGAGGATGTAATAAATGTCCAGCCTTAGAGACATTTATTACCTTTCACTTCCGAGCTTTACCGCATTAAATGCTGTCTCATCAAGGGAATAGTGTAATTGAATGCTTGCTTTCCCAAGTCGTGTGTCAGCAAGGGTATCCAGTCTTTCTGTCTCTGATGTGACACAATATGCCACGCGTCCATTCCCCATTGGCTGTGTTCCCTGCCTTCTTGAGCCTTCTGACACCAATTGTGTAAGACGAGGTCATGATGGCTAACCTAGCCTAGCCTAGGCTAGCGTCCTGTACATCAATAGCTCTGCGGGAGCAGAGAATGCCATCCTGGACGGTACTCCTCAGAACCGAGAAGGAGGTACACATAGGGACCGATGTACCATATCCCCCCCGACCGAGGGGTACGTGTCGGTACGTAAACGTACTGGATGTCATTGATCCCAACAACCAGTACCTCGGGAGAAAGGAACTTGTGAACCGATGGATACGTGTTGTGATCACAGTAACAAGAATTTAGTGACATCGATGACACGTGTCTTCATCTTGGAGTATTTTGGAAATGTCCCATCAACTTCCCCCCAGCCTTCGATCTTCTGACACCGAAGACACGTGTCGTAAGGAGACGAAGGGTTCTGCAACAACCTCAACCACTTCATCATTGCCTCTAGCCGCTTTCCTCTGCTTAGGACGTCGTGCACATTAAATACGTCTTTTCGTGCTTCGCCCCCAATGATGGTATATGTACTATATATAAATGGGCTCCCTCTCTTCTTTTCTTATTTCGTCATTCCGAACTTTCTCCAGAGAGCCCTTGTCGAAACTTCGCCGGAGATCCCTTTCCTTCCGTTGTCAACTGCCCAAACATTTCACCGGAGTTTTAAAGCCAGCAGACCCATCCTTGCTTCTGAACATTCTGGAATGAGTCGATTCAAGTTTTTCAGAAAAAACTTCTTTTTACATTCTGGTGAGTCCCAATATCTTCGCTCTCTTTGCCTTTCTGTCTCTTTTGGCTCTCTGATAATGGGAGGTGTTTTCTGGTTGCCATTCAGCGACCAATCCTCGGGAAACCTCCTTGGGGATTTTCGTGGAAAAGAACCCCTCCATTTTTTATCACTTTTTGGAGATGCCTCGTCGTCGCCCTGCCCCCGAGAATCCTCAGGCCAGTGCTTCTAGGCCAGGGAAGTATAAAGTAAAAGGTGGTGAGCAAATTAATAGATTTAGGGTTAAGTACAACATTCCCTCGAATGTAGACATAGAGGATTATAACCCGGCTGTGTACCCTCGTACCCTTGGTACCGAGGATGCAATATCCTTTTATACCAAAGCCATCATAGAAGGCGGAATTAGGTTCCCTTTGCCCCTCTACTTCTCCAGTTCCTCTCTCATTTTCACCTCTTCCCCGGACAGTGTTGTCTTAATGTTTTCAGGATAATTATGGGGGTCCTAGAGCTCAGTAGGCGTCTCGGGGTAAATGTTGGGCTGAACGATATCCTTTTTTGCTATTCCCTCTTGAGAGTCATGCCTCAACAACACTTCTACCTCAAAGCCAGGGACCCATCTATGTACCTCGTAACTCATTTTTCCGACTCTGACAAGGGTACAAGGATGACCTACTTATCTTCAAGGGATCTTGGCAGAGAGGTGTCGATCCCGAGTATAACGGCTTATTATGTCCTTTGGAATGGAGAACGACAAGTACGTCGGTTCCTTCGGGTCTATTATTTTGTTCTTGAGCTTTTTTACGTGTTCATGACTCACTCCCCTCTCTTTTTGTTTGTATACAGACATCTCCCCTAGGGAAACAGCTCCTCCACCTCTGTCGTTGGTGAACTTTGCGGACCTAGTCACTGTTTGGAGATTTACTGGTGACGACGGGCTCGGCCGGGCTGCCCACATTCTCCTGAATTACACTCCCGGATATAAAAAGTTTTCACAACTTCCCCAGCCTTTCGAGCCTTCGCGGTGGTCTGAACTCTTCAATTAGGCGGTGAGGCAAGAAGTCGAGGAGAACTTGGAGGAAGACCCTGACTGGGCTACGGAGGCAGAAGTAGAGGGTGAAGCTGAAGAGCTCGGGGTCAGAGAGGACTTGGTTCCTTCGCACGCCGAGGTGGGGACTTCGGGGAGAGATTCATGGCCGGACTTCCAAATCCTACAATCTCTAGACGCCGAGGACGCCCTCGAGATAGCTATGTCCAACACGCCCCGCATTGATCTTGGGTTCCTGAGGCAGAGGCAAGCCCTTGCTGCCGGGAGGGGATGAGGATCGACCGGTGGGGCCTCATCTGCAGGGACCAGCGCTACCCCATCCTCAAGAGTCGTCAGTCGGGGTCAAGTGCGTGATCGGGATCCTCAGGTAGAGGAGGAGAGGAGGGTCAAACATAGGCACGACGGCCTTGGCAGGGGATCCAGGGCCCCCTCCGCTCAGCAGCAAAGTGGGAGAGGCCGTGGGTTACCTCCTGCTCCTCAGCAACAACAGCAATAGCAGACTCTTCCCTTTCCGCAGACAATGGAAACTGCGGAGTGGAATCCTCGAGCCACTGATCACATGAACCGAGGACTCCATTTTGTAGGACCCTCATGTCGCCAATGCAGTGAGTGAGACGCTGCATTTCGAGGCTGACATGGTGGCTTATAGGGGGCGATCAACGAACGTGTTGTTTCACTCTATCATCCAGAATTTCTTGGTGGTAAATTCATCTTTGCTTCAGTCTTTTTTAGCCGCTTTTCCTTTTAGTGACATGTCCTTTCCTTTGCAGGCCACCCAACAGATTTCTATAATAGCGGCGCGATATCATGGGGCTAGGATGGACCTTCAGCGGATTCGAGAGCAGAAGGAAGAAGTCGAGGGAGCTCTCGCCAGTGCTAAGGAGAACGTAGCTGCCAGGGATTCCACCCTCGCGGGGCAGGCTGCTCAAATCGAGCAACTCCTCAAGGATGCCGAGTTGGCGAAGGTCGGCGCTGAAAAGCTAAGTGCTGCCCTTGCCGACGCTGAGAGGAGGATTACAGAGCAGACGCAGCGGCTCTCTGCGGCAGAAGAGAGGGCTGTTGGTTCAAAGGAAAGCTGTCTGGCTCTGACCCAGGAGCTGGACAGGATCAGGGCCGAGGCACAGAACAAGAAATCCGAGGAGCAACTCCGAGAAGAGTTCGCCGATGACGTGCTCCCCGCTCTTGAGGAAAATAACAAGGAGTTCTTCAAGAAGGGGTGGGACGAGGCGCTCCAGTCTGCTGGGATCCCGTCAGACTTCCCGCTCTTCCAGATGCACAGATACATGCCCTCGGCGGAGATGGAACAGGCCGAAGCCGAGATTGCTGCCGAGGGCGCGATTCCAACGCCGGTGCAAGTTTCGGCTGATCCGCTCGAGGTGGTAATCGTGGATTTGTCTGATGAGGCCCTGCCGGACCGGGCCCTGAACATAATATTCCTCAGGCTCTCTCTGTTGCCGAAGTGCCTCCCATTCTGTTTGCTCCCGAAGATGCTTAACCCTTTTACGCTGATTCGCCCTTGGGCGATGTTTTGGAGATGCCCGGGGCCAGATGAAAGCTTTTTTCTTTTTTATTGTACTTTTTTTCTCTTGTAGCTCTTGGGGACGCAAAGCCCTTCTTTTTGAAATAAAGCTTTTTTGCAGTACTTATACTTTCTTGCATTGTTTTTTTTTTTTTTGGCGTATGAGTCCTTGAACTCTATCCTCAGGGCCTTACCCTTCCAAGAGGCTTGCTCTTGTGTGTGCTTCAGGGGCAGGAGTCCTTGAACTCTGTCCCCAGGGCCTTACCCTTCCAGGAGGCTTGCTCCTGTGTTTGTTTCTGGGGCAGGAGTCCTTGAACTCTGTCCCCAGGGTCTTACCCTTCTAGGAGGCTTGCTCCTGTGTGTGTTTCGGGGGCAGGAGTCCTTGAACTCTGTCCCCAGGGCCTTGCCCTTCCAGGGGGCTTGCTCCTGTGTGTGCTTCGGGGGTAGGAGTCCTTGAACTCTGTCCCCAGGGCCTTACCCTTCCAGGAAGCTTGCTCCTGTGTGTGCTTCGGGGCAGGAGTCCTTGAACTCTGTCCCCAAGGCCTTACCCTTCCAGGAGGCTTGCTCTTGTGTTTGCTTCGGGGTGCAGGAGTCCTTGAACTCTGTCCCTAGGGCCTTACCCTTTAACTTTGCCGTTGGTGAGCACTGAAGGAGATAATACTCAAAAATAGTATTTCTTTAGATTCATCACATTCCATGGTCGTATTACAAGCTTTCCATCCATATCTTCTAATCTATATGACCCGGAGCCTCCGATAGATATCACTTTGTAAGGCCCTTCCCAGTTAGGTCCCATTTTTCCTTCTGTTGGGTCACGGGTATTGGCTGTTATCCTTCTGAGGACCAGATTGCCGATTCGAAACTCTCGCGCCTTGACCCTTTTGTTGTACAGTTGGGAAATCTTTTCCTGATACTTGGTTATTCTCAAGGCGGCTATCTCCCTTCTTTCTTCCGCTAGATCCAAGTCCAGTCTAAGTTGACGGTCATTTCCCCCTGCGTCAAAAGCTTGGGTCCTTATGGTCGGGAGTCCTACCTCAAGAGGTATGATTGCTTCCATTCCGTAAGCCAGGGAGTATGGGGTTTCTCCTGTCGAAGACCGAGGGGTGGTCTTGTACACCCATAAAATGTTTAATAGCTCATCTGCCCATTTTCCCTTGGCTTTCTCCAATCTCTTCTTGATTCCATTGATAATTATTTTGTTTGAGGCCTCTGCCTGCCCATTGGCTTGGGGGTAGGCAGGGGTGGAATAGAAATTATGGATTCTGAGTTGCTCGCAAAAAGACTTGAAATGTCTGCCGGTGAATTGAGTCCCGTTATTCGATACCAGTGCCCGAGGAATCCCGAATCTGATGACTATGTTTTCTCAGACGAACTTTTTAGCATTTATGTCGCGGATGTGAGTCAACGGCTCCGCCTCAACCCACTTGGTGAAATAATCCGTGGCCACAATGAGGAACTTCCTGTTTCCAGGAGCCTTAGGCAGGGGCCCAACTAAATCGAGTCCCCACTGGGCGAATGGCCAAGGGTTGGTCAAGGGGTGCAAGTCCCCCGCGAGTTGCCTGATTGCAGGGGAGAACTTCTGACATTGGTCTCATTTTTGGACGTATGCGCGCGCATCCCTTTGCATTCGCGGCCACCAATATCCTTGAGACATGATTCGGTGTGCCATTGATTCGCCCCCCAGAGTGCCCCCCGCATATTCCCTCGTGTACCTCATAGAGAAGGTTTTCCACCTGGTCCTCTTGGACGCATAATAAGTAAGGTCCTGAGAAAGACCTCTGATACAGCTTCTGATTCGGGGAGACCCAAAATCTTGGAGCTTTAAGTTTTATCTTCCTTGCTTCCTTTGAACACTCCGGGAGGTCTCCTGTTGTTAGGAACCTGAGAAAGGGATCAATCCAGCTGGGCGGCTTGTGTGTGTCCTGGACGGCCATTGCCTCGGGGGCATGGTCTATGCAGGATGTGAGAAGATATTCTATGGTGATCCTGCGCGACTGAGAGGACTCCACTGCCGAGGCTAGGCAAGCCAGGGCGTCGGCATGCGTGTTCTTGTCTCGGGACACTTGTTTGATCTCAATCCTTTCGAATCTTCGGATCAACAGTCGTCGCCTGGTGATGGTAAGCCTTCATCCTAGGGTCCCTTGTCTCAAACTCTCCGTTAACTTAGTTGACTACCAGCATGGAATCGCAATGCACGATCAAGTCCGTAACTCTAGTTGCCTCAGCTAACCAAGTCCTGAGATGAGGGCCTCGTATTCAGCTTCGTTATTGGATGCTTTGAATCCCAGCCGAACGGCCTGCTCCGTGACCGTCCCATCTGGAGAGACCAGCAAGATACCGATCCCGGACCCCTTATTATTTGACGAACCGTCCACACATAAAAGCCATGGTGATCCCTCGTAATTCGTTGGAGACGCTATGTCGGGAGGAGGCGGTCTTTCTAGAACGGGATGTTCCCCTGAAAACTCAGCTATGAAGTCCGCCAATACCTGACCTTTTATAGCGGTTCGAGGTTTAAAATGAATGTCGTGTTCCCCCAGCTCCACTGCCCACTTGGAAATCCTTCTGGAGAGTTTTGCTTTCCTCAAAATGGCCTTTAAGGGCTGATCGGTAAGGACGGTAATTGGTGCGCCTCGAAATAATGCCTTAGTTTTCTTGCAGTGGTGACCAGGGATAGAGCCAGTTTCTCTAGGGGCAGGTATCTTGTCTCCGCGTCCAGGAGCGCCTTGTTTATGTAATAAATCGGCTTCTGGTGGTGCTCATGCTCACGAATAAGTACCCCGCTTACCGCAAATTCGGATACGGATAAGTACAAGAAGAACATTTTCCCTGGATAGGGACGAATAAGGTCGGGAGAGTCCTGAGGTATTCCTTGATTCCAGCCAGGGCATCTTCGCACCCCTGGCTCCACATATCCTTCCCAATGCTCTTGATGGCTCCGAAGAAGGGTTTGCATTTGTCTGAGGAGCGTGAGACAAAACGGTCAAGTGCTGCCAGCATCCCCGTGAGCTTTTGGACTTCTCGGACAGTTCGGGGGCTCCGGATGTCCAGGATCGCTTGAATCTGATCCGGGTTAGCTTTGATTCCTCGTTGACTGACCAGATATCCGAGAAATTTACCGAACTCCACTCTCCGAAAATGCACTTTGCTGCGTTCAGCTTCAGCCCGTACTCCTCCCTGAGGGTGGAGAAATATCTGCCAAATCTGCCAGATGATCACAGCTTTGTTTTTCTTCACCAGCATATCGTCAATGTAGACCTCCATGGTGTTGCCGATCTGCTTTTTGAACATCCGATTCATCAGTCTTTGGTATGTTGCCCCCGACGTTCTTTAGTCCAAACGGCATCACTTTGTAACAGTAAACTCCCTTT
>CAUOFW020006049.1:0-25210 GCA_963454935.2 Ilex paraguariensis | reverse complement strand
TCCTTCCTACTCAAATTCTCTCTAAGTGGGGCTTTCACTCGCAGACTACTCCCAAACTTCGCATCATACCCATTACCTCCTAAAATTTTTTTATTTATACTCTTACAATCTACATATTTCATGCATACATCATTATATATAAAGCATTTCAAAATCATTACGTTATTATAAAAGACAAGGATGTGGGGGTTTACAAAAAAATGCTCTTTTTGTACATTGATCCTTCATTTCACTGTGCAAAGATCTTTCAAAAACTTAGCGTATGACGGAACTTTCTTAATTGAATCCAACAGGGGATGTTGATCTTCACTTGTTTTAAATAAATGATTTTTCAATGGTTGAGGTTTCTTGACTCACTGAGGAAAGGAAAAAGGAAGGGGCTTGATTTTTCTTTCTCATCAGGAGACTCTGTTTCCTTTTGAATAGTAGGTTCAGACTCAACTGGTTCATTACAAGATTTGACTAAACCATTGGTTCAAATATTTTGGTTTTTGCTGGTCTTATCAATTACCTTACCACTTTTTAATGTGGTGACTGCTTGAACTTGGTATGGAGAAGATTTAGATGATGAAACATTAGAATGGGTTTGACCCTATGGAGGTTTTGGTTGAGATGAGAATTTTTCCTTCTTCGGTGTGCTCAAATATTGGATCAACTTGGATATGTGATTTTTGATATCATCGATGGTGAAGTCATTAAACACATGGGTAGATTAAGTGTGGAAACTCATCTGACTTTGAATGAATTGGTTCAAGGTACCTTCTAAGCTTCTTTTTGTTGTGGCTAATAAGGTGGATATACTTGCAAGGCCTAAGGTTATGGTTGAGGTGGACCTTGTTACTGATTTACAGGTTGTGTTTTTCCAACTAAAGTTTGGGTGGTTTTGCCACCTCGGATTATAGTTGTTAGAATACGGGTAGGAATAGGGGTTGTTAAAATTGGATATGACATTGAATTATACTATTAGGACTTTTTTAAATGTTGGAATGGTAAGACACTCCCCTTTGGGATGTCTTGACAAAACACAAATTCCACACAACTGGTCAGTAGGGGACATAACAAAAACTTCATTGACATTTCTCATATCTAGAGCATCTAGATTTGGAGACTAGGTAGCCATTTTGTCTCATAGGTCATCATCTTCTTTTAACACATTTCCCTCACTAGGATGTGGATGGTCTTGATTCGCACTTTTGAGTGATTGGATTAATATTATACACCCAAGTATAAGTGGTCGAATTGTAGTTTTCTCAGTTTTAAGTCCAACCATCGATCCCAGGAAGAGTTTTAATAATTTGGAAATGAAATAAAATAGTTAAGTTGCTACATCGAATATTACAGCATGTGATAGCATGTGATGTGAGCTTAGATTGATAACTAGTCAAAGTAAACGTTTATGTGTAGATAGATTAAGACAATAATAAAAAGTATCCTTCAGTTCAATGATCCCATATGAGCTATATTTGTTAAATACTGGAAATGCTACCTTACAGCAATCAAATTTCATGTTATTGTCAAGTCAATTGGAAGGTCTGATGTATAAAAACCATCACACAGCAACGTCTTAGGTTAGCTAGTGGTATCCATGACAACTGATTAATCCAAGCAAACCAGAAGGACAAGCCATTCATGAGAAATACTTGAATTATTCATTTGTTTTCATAATAGTAGGTGCATACATAATAAACCATAGCACAGGCACTTCTTAGGTCAACTGGTGGTAGTAGTCATAACACAAAAAATTCTTAGGTTAACTGGTTATAGATGTGTCAATTAACTAATCCAAGCAAACTAGAAGAACAAGCCATCCATGAGAAATATTTGAATTATTCATTTGACTCTATCTATGATATATATGTACCAGTTAAACATCCTCAGCGTTCTGGTGGAGGATAAACCATACCGATAGGAATGCCGTGGTTGTTAGACTGGTAATATTATCTTTTATACAAGTTAAATAATCTGAGTAATCCAGAAGGACAAGTCATTCATGAGGATCACTTAGGTCATTCATCTGATAGTTATATATATATAAGTTAAACCCTAATAACCCAGAAGGATCATTTAGGTTTTGTACCATGCATCAGTTAACATTCTCAGTGTTCTGGTGGAGGACAAGCTATACCCGATAGGAATGCCGTGATTGTTTTACCGGCAGGTTGATGATGCACTAATGACATACGTCTAGGCACAACACCGAAAATATGTACATCACTGTGTCATGCATGAAGCATATAATACATAAATATATAAATATATAAAACATCATCATTTCCATAATTTAACTAGTATTATACATTTGTTTACCTCTCACTATAGGATATACGAAACTACTCACGTCCATTGCTACAGACAAGCAAGGAGTGTAGGCAGTTTTCATTGTAACTAAAATTAAAATTACATAATCTAAACTATCTTTCACAAGGAACAACTGAAACATAATCACCTTTATTATTTGTTATGACAAAAAGGTGACGACAGTTCACCTATCATAACAGAAAGATACAACAAAAATGTAGAAGTACAAAATTTGAACTGAAGTGCATCACGGACCGAATCGTTTTTGCAACTTCTCTTTTTCTCTTTCTCTTTTCTATCTTGGATTTCTCTGTAGCTCTCTTGGTTTTCTCTTGGTTCTGGCCTGCTGAAGAATGAAGGACGGCATGGCTATTTATAGAGGAGAGGAAGCAGGAACTGGCAGATCAAGTTCAGCCATCAAGAGTGACTGTTCGGACGCCACCACCACCGTCCAGATGGTGGAGCTTTGCTGGAATTTCCCACTTGCTTTGTATGTTGACTCCTCTTGTGTCGAAATTACATTGTGGCCTTTGTTCTTTTATGCTTTTATACATTGATTCTTACATTGTATAGTAATTCTGCATTAAACCTGAAATTTTTTAAACATCACACACATCAAACCTAATTACGCACAAACCCTACTTATCTCTAATTAATAGTTTTCAGTTATTCTATCACACTAATTTAACTTTATTAACTGTTCTAATTTATATATTGATTAAGGTTAATCACACTCCCCAACTTAAACTTTACTAGTCCCTAGTAAATTTAAAAACTATTAACACAATATAATACAAACAGAGGTAAAATTATTTTCATAATTTTTACACGATTGCATTTAGGAAATGCAACAAGCCTGTAAACCCTAGGTAATTCCTAGTGGATGAGTTTTGTCTCCTGAAGGTTTCCAGTGAAGCTACCTATAAACTTCAGTAATTAGGAATTTGATAATTCATATTTTTCACAAGTAAAACTAGATTGATATTTCATCTCTCTTTGTCAAGATATTTCTTTCTCTGATCATTATAAGAGTAACACACGTTAGTTGTAATATTATCTATATATTTTTATCAAAACTTGTGTGTGTGTGTAATGATTTCTTTATTTTCAAAAATCACTGAGAAATGTTAACCTCTTTTCATGGTAGTTTTGATGTCAGTCCTTTCCAGGAATATACTCAGCAAAAAGAACACACCTGTTATAGTGACTATTTTCATAAATTACATGTGTTTGGAATCTAGTTAACAACACAAATAATTTCACATATAGTAATCAAAAGAGCGGTTAGTTGAATAAAATAGAATTTGACATAATCTCATGAAGGAATATCAACACTATATTAAATATACTATTAACATTTTCCTTTTTAGAACTGATAGAACTAATACAAATATATGATTTCTGAATCAAAAAGTACTTTATTAGGGTTGTAATGTGGCCATGGGTTTAAGATTTATGAAACGAAGTCATTGGATTCCAAATGCTATCTTTTAGTATTGTGGCACACCTCATTCTATTTTTCTAGGACTTCACATGTTTCTTTCTTCTCTTTTTCCCATTTTCTTTTTAGAATTTTCTTGTCTCTTTCTTTTGCTTTTCTATTTTTTCGTATCCTTCTGATTTAAACAAGGGTGCAAGAAAATTAGATAACAAGGTAGGTTTAATATATTTTTATTTGGCTCGGGTGTTTCTTGGGTTTTAAGAAAAGAATTTATTTTCTTTCAATCTCAATCATGGCTGACTACGGATATAATTTTGTAAAAGAAATTGTTAAGGCTTAAGTTTTAATCAAACATGACCTAAGATCATTTTCCAGAAATCATATATATGTACAATTTATGCATGAAAGTTAAGGATAATACTAATAATATAATTTAATAAGTGCTAATCAAAACAAAATTAATGAGATTATTCAAAGAAAGTTTACTGCTGAATCGAAGATTTGTATCTGAGTAGATGTAGAGTATCTCTCGAAGAAAGATTGGTTCAAAATCTGCTATAGGTTTTACATCTCCACTATATATGCAAAGAGTGTAATATTTCACAAGAGTTTTAACAATAAAGAAATCTAATTGTGCTTTTAAATTAAGTTTAAACAAAAATATTAAGATAGTACACAACTAAAATATGAAAATCCCGCATGATCAGATTAAGACTATTCTTGCAAGGCTTGAGAATAAAAATGTAATTTAGCTGTGAATCATAAGAATTATTAATTCCTAACTTAACAACATGAGTTTCAAAATTATTATAAACAAACTTAAACACGCATTAGTTCACAATAAATAAGTTTAAAAACACAGAAATTCAAGAGAAATAAGTTTAACGCAAACAAGTGCAAAACACAAATTAAAGTTTAAGTGCATAATTAAAAAGCTGAGTGAAAAATAGCAGAGTTTTTCAGTAGAATCTTCAATTTTTTTTCTTTTAGGAAGTAGATGGGCCTCCTCCAAATGTTCTCTCAGTAGTATGAAGATTTCAGCATGGTTTTGTTCATAATCCTCCATACGTTTGTTGATATCTGTGATACTGTTACCAAGCTGGGAGACAATGGTCTCTAATCCTAGCAGAATCTGTCTGTTAATTCTGTCATCCACCGATATGTATGGTTGATCCTCTTGTGGCTACTGTTGTTCTAGTGGAATGAATTATTCAGGACCTTGGAATGGTTCCTCTTGTGTTGGAGGGGGTACTTCTGGTTGTTCTTCTTTTTGTCCTCCATGACTTTTTCTCAATGAAGTTTTGTCTAATGGGCCAAAATGGTCTATAGTCTTCCATGTTGGATTGATGATCACACCTTTGTTCCTGCAAAGCTGAGAAACTAGCATAGCATAGGGGAGTGAAGATTTCTTCCTATCCACAGCAAGTACCATTTGATTAAGGATTAAATTTGACAGATAAATGGTATGCCCCATTCTGAATGCATATAGAAACTAAACTTGCTTAGTGTAGATTTGATTCTTTTGGGCACGGGGTAATAAACTATGCACTATGATCAAATTCAGAATTCAGTATTTATCAATCAGGTCTCCTTGCTTGATATATTTATTCAGTCTACCCCAACCAAATTCTGGATTACTAGTCACCTCTCTCCCTCTAAATAAGGTAAATCAGTGTACGAATATTGCGGGTTTTCAGGTCTTTGCATGGGTTGGAAAAATTTAGTTATAGTAGCCGGTGTAACTTGAAAAATAATACCTCATACAAATACCCGCAATTGTCTTTCCCCAATAATCTCAGCATTACTATAGAATTCTCTAACTAGACAATCATAAGCAAGAATAGACAATCTAACATACTATAACCATTCTCTAGTTGCAAGAATTTGATGTATGCCTATATTCTCAAAATCTTCGTAAATAATCGGCCTTTCAGAAATAACAGTTTTAGTCAGAAAATTAGCATCGTACCAGGCTTGTTGCTCAAAATTTTCAAACATTACCTCGTTGAAGATATTCCCTGGTCCTGGTTGTTGTGGAGGAACTTGAGGTTGTTCGGGTTGATCTTTCTGTGCTTGACTCGAAGATTCTCTCATTCTTCGTCTTGAATACATTTTTGATTGATTTCTTCACAAATGCTCCGTTTCAATTGATTTCAATCGGTAGTTACCTTCAAAATATGATGGGTAAGAGAATAATTAGAACAAATTTGAAGAAAAATGGTGAAATATTGCAAATTTGAGAGAAATTGCTTTGAGAGTTTCGGCTATGTTCGAAATTTTGAGTTGATGGAGTGCAGAAATGATTAGTTGTTTGCATGGGGCTGTTTATAAATAAAGCACTACCGTCCAGACGCCTGGCCCACAGTCCGGATGGTGCTATGTTTCAATTTTTTGGACTTTCAACTGTATTCTGTTATTTTTATTTTCTGATTTTCTGTAATTTGTTCCTTCAAATTCCTGGAGTACACAAAATTAAATAATTTTATATTCTACAAAACTTTGCTAACAGTAAACCCCCACATGTTTATCTTAATATAACAATGTAATTATTTTTGAAATACTAATATGTGTGATAATGTATGCATGAACTATGTGGATTGTAAGAGTAGAAATAAAAATGTTAGTTGAGGTAATAGGGCATGTTATAAAAGTTTGGAAGTATTCTGGAGTGAAAACACATTTTAGACAAAATTTGGGTAGAACGGATTTTGACAGTAGAAAGTAGACTTCTAGGGCTATAAAAGTGTATTTCATGAATATTTTCCAAATCGACCTCTAAATAGACCAAAACTTCACTGGAAGTTTTAGCAGAAATAGGAAGTCCGTTCGAACGTGAAATGACGTTCGAACGACCTACATTCGAACTTGAAATGATGTTCGAACGTGAAAGTCCATTTGAACGATAGTGCGTTCCAGTACTTTTTGTTTGATGGAAAAACAAAAGTATTAGGAGCAAAGAACGTTCGAACGTGAGCTACGAATTCTGACTTTCAGATTCGCGCACAAGGGACCATTGGCCTCCTATAAATACATAAGGATACCTCCTTAAGTCTGAGTTCAACATTTCTAACCCTAGAAAGGCTTAGAGATGAAGAAAGAAAGGGAAAAACAAAAGATTAAAGGGTTGATTCAAGTTTGAAAAAAATCAAATCTTCAAGTTCTTCACACAAAGTCAAGGAAGAAGAAAGGTAGAGGATTTCTTCCACCTTGTTCATTGAGGCTAGGGCTTATATATACATATGTTTTTGAATCTTAATCATATATATTTGTTATAAAATCCTTGATTGTTGATGTTCTTGCAAACCTTATCATGTTTTGAAAGAATTTATGGTTTGATAACCCTAGAAATTCATGTTCTGGATGTAAAAAAAAAACCTAACTTTGGGAAAAAATGATTTTTCTTCTTGATATCCTCTTGTTCTTGATTCAAAAACTTTAGTGCTTTGCTTGGAACAATAAAAGCCTATCTTTTGATGATCTCTTGCTTATTTTATTGAAGTGTTATGTTGGAAAAATACTTATTAAATTGGGGGTTTTGAATTTACTTGTGATTTAAGAAAATGGTTGGTATTTGCATCTCTTCTATGGTTTGTTATGATGGACTTGAATTACATTTGAGAACTGTCGTAGATTGTTAGAGGTTACTCTATCCCAGTGGGGGTGAGATGGTTTCCTAACACTTGTAGTGGATTGTTGTTTGTGGGAGCAACCACTATTGTTCACGTAAGTTCGAGGCTGAGGGATGGTATACTTTTCCTTGAAAGGATTTGTCAATGCTGTGGGAGACGGTATACGCCATTCTTAAATTGGTTTGTGTGATTATGATAGGTGAACGAGGTAGAATTGTCGTGTAGATTCATGGGAAACAACCAACATACATGAGAATATGAGATGATGCTATTGAATGATTAATTGATTTCTTTACATGTTTATTCCTTTCATTTAACTTATTGCTATTGTGTTAACTTGAGATCGAATAAATTGTCACTGTTTTATTTCAAGTTATATATGATATTTTGGAAAGTGAGACCGAACTATTTTCATATGTTTTCTAAACCTTGTTGAATTTTGGGAGGATGTTGCTACAGAGCTTAGTGCTCATCCCCTACAAATACTATTTTATTCTCATATGTCGGTTTAGATGAAGAGCTCGGAGTTGATGAGCAGGTAGCTTGGGAAGCACAATTGGATGGAAGCATGGATCCAGAGGGGGATGTCTAAAGTTGATCTCTCCATGTCCTAGACTAGGAGATGCATTTTGATAAAATGGATAGATAATATTTTGTTTATTCCGCTGCAAGATTAAGTGTGATTTTGAGATGTAATGGCCATAGTTTAACATATTCTTTTTGGATGTAAATGCCAAAGTTTGGCCTATTATTTTGGATAATATTGTAGATATTATGTATAATGAATGGAGTTTGCCTTATTTATGGACTTTATTAGTTGTTCTCATGATGTGAATGGTTTTAAATAGTAATGTCGTCCAAGGTAGATTTTGGGGCGTTACACTAACCACTCTTTTTTCTTGTCACAAAAATTGGTGGGTTTTTATTTATTTTATTTGTTATTTCATATTTACTGATTTTCCTAATTAATCTATAGTTATTTACATTTATTTACAAATATTTATAAATATTTACAAGTATGTACAATTCTTCCAAAAATCATGATCATACTGATTCAGAGTCGGAACTATCTAGATCAATATTTTCAGTGACACGGTTAACTTCATTTCGTACGTATCATGTTAACATTGAGGTAGAATAGGATGACGTCTTAGGGTAGTCCTTACTTTGCCCATATCTAATCCACCGGAGACGATCTAACGCTCGATCTGAAATTGGTTTCGCATACTAATTATATTGTCTTAAATGTTGTAAACGACCACATTTTACACAATCGCTGAGATGATCCGCTTGTCGATTTTTTGCAAATGTACTTTTTCCGCATAAAGGTCTTGATTGACTTTAAAAAAATTTAAAATTTCTGACTCTTCTGGGTTTTTTTTATGATCAATGTATGAATATCTTTTGGAAGATGATGCAATAGAATTAAACTTAATCAAAATAATTTTTCATCCATTGTACACATAAAACAGTTTTCTTTTTGAAGACTCTCTATATGGTTCTTTAATGTCTACCAGTCACAAAGACAAAATTAATATTGATATTAAAACAAAATAAATACTTTAAATATAAATACTAAAGTTACCTCCTTACCTCCCCAACTTAATTTAAACCTTATCTGAAATATAACAACAGTGATAGTTAACATTGATAGGGAAACCCAAAAATCTTTTATCATTTGACTGATTGGGATATCTGGTTGTACTCAGGAGATACTCTATCAAATAAATTACAATTCATTAGTAATTTTATTGAGATTGAAGCAATAATTTACTTTTCAGAGCATATAAATAGGATCAAAAAGTTGTACAACAGTTATTTCTTGAGTAAATCCATCATAATATGGTTTAAGTCTTTGACCATTGACTTTAAAGATATTTTCAGCTAATGGATTTTCAACTTCAATTGCTCCATATTCAAAAACTTGTTTGACAATGTAGGGACCTGTTCATCTTGATCTTAATTTCTCAGGATGAAGTTTTGCATCATATAATAGCACTTTTTGAGATAGTTCAAAAGATTTTCGCATGATATTTTTATCATAAAAATTTTTGTTCTTGATTTTGCAATTTTTTCATTTTCATAAGCTTCATTTCTTAATTCCTGTAATTCACTTATTTGAAGTTTACGAGCTATTCCAACTGTCTATATCAAAATTCATCATTTTGATTGTCCAATACGCTCAATGTTCTAATTCTACAGGCAAGTGACATGGTTTTTCATATACTAACTGATAAGGAGACATTCCTAAAATAGTTCTATATGCAGTACCGTAAGCCCAAAGCGCATCAGTTAAACTTAAGGACCAATCTTTATGATCTGGATTTACTATTTTTTTAAATATATTTTATATCCCTATTAGCTAATTCAGCTTGTCCACTTGTCTGTGGATGGTATGGAGTGAATATTTTATGTGAAAATAAATATTTTTTCATAAGATTTTCAAAAATTTTATTACAAAAATGTAATCCCCCATCACTTATAATGGTCCAAAGAATTCCAAATCTGGACAAAATATGTTTTTTCAAAAATTTGATAATTGTTCTGTGATCATTATTTCTACATGAAATTGCCTCTACCCATTTAGAGACATAGTCGACTGTAACCAAAATATACAGATATCCAAAAAATAGGAGAAATGGACCCATAAAATCGATACCCCAACTATAAAAAATTTTGATAGTTAAAATAAGGTTTAAAGGAATCATATTTCTTTTTGAAATATTTTTCATTCTTTGACATCTGTCACAATTTAAACAAAAGATATGAACATCTTTAAAAAGAGTTGGCCAGTAAAATTCATACTGCAAAATTTTAGCAGCGATTTTCTTTGAAGCAAAATGACCTCCACAAGCTTCGGAGTGACAAAACTGAATTACCTGACCTATTTCATGATTAGGTACACACCGCCTTACACTTAGAAACTTATTTCTATCAAACTAGGTATAATTAGAGGGAATAGTACCAGTAGCTAGATAATTAGCTATATCTACATACCATGGTAATTATGTTGCTGCTAACAATTGTTCATCTGGAAAGGTTTCTCTAATCGGAGTTGGTTCTTTCTTTATTTCATAGTTTAAGCTTGTTAAGTGATCAGCTACCACATTTTCTACTCCTTTCTTATATTCGATGATTAAATCAAATTCTTGTAGTAATAATATCCAACGTAGAAGACGTGGTTTAGCATCTTTTTTAGCAAGTAAGTATTTTAAAGCTACATAAATGGTAAATACAACAATTGACGATCCAACCAGATATGAACAAAATTTATCTAATGCAAATACAACAACAAGTAGTTCTTTCTATGCGGTTGAATAGTTCATTTGTGTATCATTTAGATATTTACTCACATAGTATATAACATAAGATTTTTTCTCTTTTCTCTGCCCTAGTACAGCTCCTATCACATAATCACTTGCATCACACATTATTTCAAAAGGTAACGACCAGTCAGGAGGTTGCATGATAGGTGTAGAAATAAGCATATTTTTTAATTTATCAAAAGCTACTGGACATAACAATTACATATAGGCTTGGCTATTAAACTAAATTTTTTTATAAATATTCTGTAAAATCTTGCATGACCTAAAAATGAGCGGATATCTTTTACTGTTTTTGGTGAAGGTAGGTTAGCGATCAGATCAATTTTTGATTTATCAACTTCAATTCCTTTTTTGGATACTATATGGCCTAAAACAATACCTTGTGTAACCATGAAATGACATTTTTTCCAATTTAAAACAATGTTTGTTTCTTCACATCGAATGAGGACTTTTTCTAGATTTTCTAGACATATACGAAATGAATCCCCATATACTGAAAAATCATCTATAAAAACTTCTAGATATCGTTCTACCATATCACTGAATATACTTAACATACAACGTTGAAAGGTAGTTGGTGCATTACATAATCCAAAAGGCATTCTTTTATATGCAAAAGTGCCAAAAGGACATGTAAATGTAATTTTTTCTTGATCATCTATTACAATTTCAATCTGATTATAACTAGAGTATCTATCTAGAAAGCAATAATATGCATGACCAACTATTCTTTCTAAGACTTGGTCGAGAAAAGGCAATTGAAAGTGATCTTTTCTGGTGAGTGGATTTAGCTTCTGATGGTCAATACATACATGCCAGCCTGTGACTATACACATTGGGACTAATTCATTTTCTTTATTTTGTATTAGAGTAATACCAGACTTCTTTGGGACTACTTGTGTAGGGCTAACCCATTTACTATAAGATATAGGATAGATAATGTTTGCATCTAATAGTTTAAGTACTTCATTGCGAACTACTTCTTTTAGGTGTGGATTTAATCTTCTTTGCATTTGACGAGATGATTTAGCATTTTCTTCTAAATATATACAATGAGTACACAGTAGTGGCTTATACCGTTTATACCAGCTATTGTCCATCCAAGAACACTTTGATGATTTTTTAATACTTTTGTTAATTCTTTTTCTTGACTTTCAGATAATTTTGATGATATGATTACATGATGAATTTAATTCTTTTCCAGAAAAACATATTTTAGATTAATTAGAAGTGGTTTTAAATCTGGTTTAAAGATTTTAACATTGGATTCTACAGATTTAGACAACAGATTTTCACATTCTGGATTTCCTAGATTATCTGATTTATCTTCAGATACAAATTTTACTGTGTATAAATATTTTTCCAGAAAAACCTTTTCAAAAAACTTTTGGGTTAATATTTCAACACAATTTATTTCATGTACTTCATCCTTTTCTCTAGGTTGTTTAGCACTATTAAAAACATTTAGTTCCAAGGTAATATTTCCAAACAAAAGTTTCATGATTCCATTTCTACAATTAATCAAAGCATTTGATATAGTTAGGAACAGTCGACCTAGAATCAACGATATATATGCAGATTCATAATAAATTGGTTATGCGTCTATAACAATAAAATCTGCTGAAAAATAGAATTGATCTACTTGGACAATAACATCTTCCACAGTTCCTCGTGGAATTTTTATTGATTGATCTGCTAATTGTAGTGTTATATTGGAAGGTTTTAGTTCACTTAATCCTAATTGTGTATAGATTGAATATGACATTAAATTGTAACTAGATCCAAGATCTAATAGAGCTTATTTGATTTGAAAATTTCCAATGATGCATGAGACTATAGGACTACCTGGATCTTTGTACTTAAGAAAAGTTGTGAAACCCGGGAAAAATTTGAACTTTTTCTGAAAAAAGGGCAAAATGATAATTTGCCATTATAGTGTGTGTAACGCCCCAAATACCCCCTCGGACGGCATTACATTCTAAAACCTTTCACAATCATGAGAGCACTAAATAAATCCATAAATAAGAAATTTTTATCCATCAACCATTGATATTTTAACAAAATTCGGGCAGAGTCTCCTTTGTACGGGGAGCTCTACCACAAAATCCAACCTGTGCAATTCTACTATAATGACCACACCGGGTCCAATTAACTACTATATAATCAATCCATCAAATTTACATGTTAACCCAAAAAAATATGCCCACAATGGCATGTACATTCCCAAAGAATTAAACTATGATAAGCAGCGGAATTTCAAAAGATAACTAGACTTTACAATCTTTCAAAAAAACATAGCCTAGTCTAGAACAAAATAGAAGGGCCGCTCTAGGCGTCCACCTCGGGATCTACGCTCCCGTCGATCGGAGTCTCCCAAAGAACGGGCTCCTCGACTCCTGGCTCCTCCTCAAGGATATAGTCTGAAAAATGTTAACAGTAGGGGATGAGCACTAGGCTCTGTAGCAAAATCTTCCCAACTCCAACAAGGTTTATAAAATACAAAACGGGTCGGTCACATTTCATAAATAACATATATGAATTTGAAGTAAAACGGGACATTTTAAATAGATCTCAAGTTTAAGCCATACAGTAGTTAAGGAGAGAAATAAATTAAGTTTAACCATAGCAAACCATTTCCAACATTAAGTCAATTAGGAGGGGCTCCCTCCGATGCATCGTCCCATACCAATGCACCGGCCAAGCCATTCCAGCCAATCATCACATTTATGTTGGTTCATCCCCGTACCATGTATGTTGATTGTTTCTCATGAATCTACCCAACGATTATATCTAGTCCACCCATTTATAATCACAATCACAAGTACTTAGGGAAGGGGCGTCTACCATCCCAATGGCAGTGACGAGTCCCTCCCCAGGAATGGTATACCAACCCTAGTTCGAACTCCAGGCGTACGATAGTGGTCGCATTACCAAATGACAACTCACTACAAGTGCAAGAAACCATCTCCCCCCCCACTGGGTTCGACTGACATTTACACTCTACGGCATATCTCGTAGGTAATCCAAGTCCCTCCCAACCACCATACAATGAGTAAACCAACATATTCTCAATCAATTCACATTTTACCAATTAATCGCAAAATACCCAAATTTCACAAGTAAAGCGTCATAGCAAGAAGGAATTAAAATGAGCAAAAGATCAATATAAAGATCATTTTCGTTGAACAATATCGAACACTAAATTTATAAAGTGAGAACCAAGGCAATATATGGAGAAAACTCAATTTTTCTTAAAACCAAGTTTGGAAGATGAAAAAGAGAAATTTAATGGTTACCAAACCATCCCATTATTCAAACATAGCATTTATTACAAGGAGAATTAAGAATCATACAAATCATATCAAATAAATATGGATGGGAGTGGAAAACATATGTATATACATAAACCCTAGCCTCAATGTAAGAAATTAGGAAGAAATCCCCTACCTCTTGGTTGTAGCTTCAATCTAAGACCCAAGATTCAAAATCTTCCTATTCTCCTTCCTTTTCCTCTTAATTTCGTCCTCCTAGGGTTTCTAGAGATTTGGGTGTGAGTGGTTGAGGAATAGAAGCAAAAGAAATGGGTGGAGAAGAGAAAACTTGAGAAATTCGGTTTTGATCTTTATGAGGTGGGAATCTCTCTTGACCTTGGTGTTTTTCTCTCCCTTTTCTCTTCTCTTAGGGCTCTAAGGTATTTAGAGTGGAAGGGAAATGAAGAATGGGAGAAATAGGGCTTGGAATGGGTGTTTTAAAACCCAAAAATCCCGACTTTTACTGTTCATCGTCTGTTTTGGGGGTTTTCCAGACTTACTGTTTTCCTTATTTTTGATCATGATAAACTTTGAATCTGAACAAGTGCGAAACATGAAAGTTGTAGATCTAGATGTCTTCTGAATTGTGTCAAAATTTCAGCTCAATCGGACCATTGTAGCAAGAGTTATGACGATTCTACGACAACTGGTCCGGAGTAGGCAATGTACCCGGAGCAGCGCCCCAGCGCCCATTTGGGCGCCCCTTTTCACTTCCAATCCTTCCAACTTTAATCCTAACTTATCCTACATACTTTTCTACATCGACCTAATTAGTTCAAGTTCTTTTATGATTTATTTTGTACATTTTCATACCGAAACTAATCTTTTAACTACTCTTTCCTTGAGTTATACTATTTTATCATTTCAAATGAAATAATTACTGAACACCTATGTCTTTTATTTTTTTTTTATTTTATTTTATTTTTTTATTATTTTTTTTTAAACGCATGTGGGGTATTACAGTGTGGGTTAAAAACTGATATGTTTCTAAACCTTGGATAATGAAATGGACCTCACCATTGGATTTGTCCCGTGAAATATAGTTACCCAGACAAATTTTGTCAAATTTTGAAATAGTCAGATTTTTCACGTTTTTCGAGGTGACGGGTGTCCAGTGACCCCTAAAAATGAAATTTTTATAAAAATTTTAAAATTTAAAAAATATTTTAAATAAAGTTCATATAAAATATTTTGAACTTAAACCGGTACGAAATTTAATCGTTTCAGAGCGAAAAATGGACCCGAACAAAGGAGGACACTCGGCGCGACGAGGGCCAAGTCTTTAAAAGTAAAAAAGGGGCATAATATCGGAAAAAAATCAGATTTTTTTCCCCAAGAGGCTGGCTGGTTCAGGCGTGAGAAGAGAGAAAGTGTGTTTTTCCAAGTTTTCTTCTAACGATTTCTCAAGATCCGTTGGTTGGAATCCATCAGACCAAGAACTAAAGTCGATCTACTCGACGAGGGCTAGGCGTGGGTACCAAAAACGAAGACTTTCACCAAAGATTCAAAGACAAAGTCTTGGAGGATCAAAACTTTGGGGCTTGTTTTGGTGGAATAGAAGTCTCAACACTTCTATTAAGGTAGAGGGTTTTCCTACTTGGGTCTATTCTTAGCCTAGAATGTTTATGTGGGATGGTTGAATATATGTGCTTATATATATATATATATATTGACTCATTTATGTATATGGCTAAGAAAATGGGTGTGGAATTGGGCCTATATAAATTCCTAGTAAAAATTGGCAAAGGAAGTTACTTGTGTGATTCCTTGAGATTGGATGTGTTTGGGTATGTTATGTGCTCAAATGTGATTTATAAAGATGTGGGCAATATTATGTGATAACAAGAAAAGTCGGTACACTTTTTTGCTTCAGACTAGTTGTTGTAGAATCGTTATAACTTTTGATCCAACAGTTGGATTGAGCTGAAATTTTGACACGATACATAAGACATCTAGATTATGAGTGGATCATGGTCAAAATGGAGAAAAATAGAGGTACTTCCACCAGTGGGAGCTAGTGCTGGTGCCTTTGTTATCAAAAACCAATACCTCTTTGATTTCTTAACTTCTAAGCCTCCAAAGCCTCATGTAATGTAGTCATACCTACACCACACATCCAAGATAGTTGCAAGGTTCGAAAATACTTGAATTATGTGATTACATGATTGGTGCCTTGAAGGTATTTGTTGTGTTTGATAAAATAGCATGCTTGGAAAATGTGGTAAAGTGAAATTACATGCTTATGATGTGATTTACAATTGTAATGTTATGTTGATGTATGCTTATCGATATGTAAGCATTATGATGATCATAGAATTTATATGTTTGGATATATTGAACTTGAAATGGTTATGGTGATTATATGTAAATGATATAAATTGTCATGGTATACATTGATATGTAAAAATTGTTCATTTAGCATACATTGTAATATGGACATGAAATTGACATCACATTTATGGGTTACATGCATGAGTGTAGGTGTAGGGTTGCATGGGGTGATCAACACCAACATTGGTGCTTGATGGTGGGCTCAGAAAAGTGGGATGGAACGTCCTACGGAGTCGCACGGTTACATGCATAAGAAAACTTGTGTGGGGTATAGCAAGTAGGGCTAGATACTCCCTCGGGTGAAAAACCCGGCCACTTGGTTCATACACTTACCGACGATGAAATTCCAGAAAAGTGTAATGGCGTACGGAGCCGGAGGTGCGATTCATGAATCTGATACCCATAAAGGCACATGATTTTGATATATAAACTATTCATTTGATGGGAAACATCCAAGAATGAATTAGTTTTATGACATATGATTGATTTCAAAATGATCTTTGGATGTGTTTCATCAAAGACGTATGTTTTACACATATGAGTCACATTGTGTTGTGGGAGTCGGTGTGGGGTTAGGATAGCATGCATGAGTGAGTTTCTCCTCATTACTTGGCATGACATCATGAGATTCTATCTTGAATAACATATTCTTATTTGGAAGAAGTTGTTTGTGGCATGTGCGCATTGCATACGCATTTTAGATGGGGAGTAGCCTCTGTAGGAGTTTTTCTACTTAGCGTTGACTCACCCTATATGGGAAACATTTCAGGTGGGAGAGGTTCACCAGTGGATGGCTCCAATTTGGACCCTCATGTTTGAAGAAAGCCGAATGTGGCTTTATTTTGTGTTGATGTAAAATATTTGTGGAAAGAATGTTTTAAGCATGTAATCTTTTAAATTGTAATAGAACTTATATGAACTATTGTTAAACTAACCTTGCATGTTTTGATATAAATATGGATGATTGGACCCGATGTGGTCAAGTTTTACTTATAAATGGACCCTGTGTGGTCATTGTGTTATATGGGGCCTCGGATGGGTCATGTTAATATATATTGCATAGGTTGTGTTTTGGGTAGAGCTCCCCGTACAAAGGAGACTCTGCCCGAATTTTTTTAAATTAAGGACCTCAGTAAATGGGGCATAACGGTGTGATATCGAGTTACTCAATATCCACTGGTATTCCGTGGGTTAATGGGTAATCAATGGACCCCTAGATTTTGGGCCGTCACAAAAGTATAATGTTGTATTATAGTATTAACTTGTTTAGTTAGGAATGCTTTCTTTGGTACATTTGTTCTTCTATTTTTTGGGCAAAGATCTTTTAAAAACTTAGCATATGCTGGAACTCGTTTTATGGCATCCAACAAAGGGATATTGATCTTTACTTGTTTAAATAACTCAAGAATGTTAGGTTTTTCTTTTTTAAATGAAAGTTTCTTGATCCTTTGAGGAAAAGGTAAAGGAATAGGACACGGTTGATCTTTTTTATTTTGTATTTCTGATTGCTTTTTGACCAAGGTTCAGATTCAAGTGGTTCATTAACAGGAATTTTCTTTCGTATTTTCTTTGAAATTTTAGGTTTAATAGTTTTGTCAATTATTTTACCACTTCTTAGTATTGTGATTGCTTGTACTTGACTTGGAGAGGCTTCAAATGACACAACATTAGCTTGACTTTGACTTTGTGGAGGTTTAGGTTGAGATGAAAACTTGCCCTTTTTTTGGCATACTAAGAGACTGAGTCAACTTAGCTAGATGACTTTTAATATCTTCAATACTCTGTGAAGTTTGAGCTTTAAAATAATTAAAAGCTTGAGTTGTTTGAGTGTTAAAATTCATTTGACTTTGAATAAATTGATTCATAGTATCTTTCAGAGTTCTTCTTTGTGGGGGTAGATATGGCTGATAACTTTGTTGATTTTGTGGTTGTGGTGGATCTTGTATTTGATTTGTGGGTTGTGTATTTCTCCAACTAAAATTTGGATGATTTCTCCATCCTGGGTTGTAAGTTTCAGAATATGGATTCAAATAAGCCTTATTATTATAAGTTGGAACAACATTAGATTCTTTAATTAACACTTCTTTAAATGCAGGTATAGTTTGACACTCTACTGCAGGATGCCCTGACAACTCACAAATTTCACAGATTTGATCAATAGTTGATACAATAGATACTTGTTTAATTTTTTTCATCTCTAAAGCTTCTAGTTTTCGAGATAAACTTGCCATTTTCGCTCTTAAATCATCATCTTCTTTTAACACATATTTTCCTCTTTCGAATGTAGATGACTTAGTTTCTATTATGTTTGAAGAAGTTGAGTCCCACATCTGGGAACTCTCAGAAATATTATCAAAAAATTGAAATGCTTCTTCAGGATTTTTACTCATAAATTTTTCCTGTGCCATCATTTCAACAAATTGTCGCATTTTAGGTGGAAGACCATCATAGAAAAAACCAACTAAGGTCCAATTTTCAAATGCATCATGTGGACATGCTTAGAGAAGTTCTTTAAATCTTTCCCAACATTGATAAAAAGTTTTACCTTCTTTCATAGAAAAATTCATTATTTGACGTCTTAATGTATTGGTACGATGTATAGAAAAACACTTTTTAAAGAACTCAGCTTGTAAAGCTTGCTAGTTTGTGATGAATTGACTCTTAAAGAGCTAAGCCATTGTTTTGCTTTATCTATTAAAGAAAAAGGAAATAGTTTTAGTCGAACTATTTCAGAATTATCTTGCAATGTTCCATAGACTTCTTCAAATCCTTTCATATGAACATAAGGGTTTTCAGTTTCTAGACCGTGGAACTCCGGTAATAATTGTATTGTTCCTGGCTTAATACTAAGATTTAGAGCATCTGTTGGAAAAGCAAAACATGACGGGACATTAGTTCGTGTAGGGTGTAGATATTCTCTTAATGGTCGAATATTTTGAACTACTTCTTGTTCTTTAGGTTGTTCTTCCTTAGGTACATTTCTAGCCATACTTAGTTCAAATGATTCTTGTGTAGATGAAGATGATGAAGATGAAGGAGATGATTGGTTTACTGATCCTATAGATGAATGACCAGACATAAACTATTTAAAAAGAAAACACACTTTATATACATATAATACAAATAAACAACTTTTGTATCTTATTTAATTTCAAATTACCGTAACTCCCCCGCAACTGCGCTAAAAACTTGATTCGCACTTTTTAGTGATCGGATTAATATTATACACCCAAGTATAAGTGGTCGTGTAAAAATCCGAAATTTTTTTGAACTTTTTCAAAAAAAGAGCTAAATGGTAATTTGCCACTATAATGCGGGTTTAAAATCAATAGGATAATGTAACAAACCTCACCGTTGAATTCATATCGTGAAATCGTGCTACTATGTTAAATTTCATCGAATTATGAAATAATCAAATTTTACACGTTTTACGAGACGATTTGGGTGACGAATGACTTAACAAACGTCCCCAAAAATGAAATTTATAAAATTTTCTTATAATTAGATAAAATTTCAAATAAAATTAATCTGAATTGAAATCAGGAATTAATTAAGTCGTTTCGGATTAAAAACAGACCCAGAAATAATAAACGTGCAGGGCAATATGTACCACACAATTAAAAGTATAAATAGGGGTTAAATATATGAAAAATTAGGTATTTTCACCTCTAAGTTAGCTGATCTCACACGTTAAAGATAAGAGAAGGGAGAAAAGAGAGAAAACCTAGATTTCTACACTTCTTTCTTCAATCCAAGGAGTTCTGTTGGTCGGAATCACTTGGACTAAGTGTTAAACTTCATCTACGCGACGAGGGCTACGCATACATCCCAAGAATGAGGGATTTCACCGAAGATCTAAAGAAATAATTTTGGGAAAATCAAGTTTTTTGGTTGGTATTGGAGTTCTTGAAGTTTCTACCTTCTATTTACGCTCCAAGAGGTAGGGTTTCCTCCTACTTTGGACTATTTCTATCCTATGGTGTCCTTATGTAATAGTTGTATGTATGGGATGATTTATGACTTACCTATAGTCATGGAAATTAGAAAAAGGGGTATAGAAATGGCCTAGACCAATTTCTAGATTGATTGAGTTATAGGGAAGTGCTTGTGAAATTCCATGAAATTGGGTTTTATGTGGGCATGCTATATGTTTATAATGTGCCTTGTGATTTAAGTGTGCTATTGACATGGATTATGTGGTAACATACTTGTGAATTAATTGGTAAGTTGACATTGTGATAGAGAATGGTAATTATATGCCTATGATGTAAATTGCCATGACATATGTTGAAATATGTGGTTAAATTGCTCATTAGCATTCCTTGCATATTGGGCACGACATCGACATTGCAATGGTGCATTACATTGCATATTGCAAGGGAAAAATACATCCATGGCCATGAGTATGGGTGTGTGTGTGTGTGTGCATGGTTGGATCAATCATCATATTTGGTGATTGGTGATGGGCTCGGAAAAATCATAAGCCATCACCCTCCCGAACTGCATCAATACACAACCGAGTCCGTCTTTCGAGGCATCGCAATACATCGTGTACCTCTGTCGCCTTTTCGGAACTATCATAATAGGAGCTGATGTAAGCCTCATCTTCAACTCATGGAATGCCATCTCACAAGCATTATTCCATTCAAACTTGACCTCTTTCTGGGTCAGCTTAGTCATAGGAGCAGCTAATTGAGAAAAGTCCTCAATAAACCTCCTATACTACCCTGCCAATCCTAAGAAGCTGCGTATCTCGAAGACTAACTTCGGTCTGTTCCAATTTCATAACTGCTTCAACCTTCTTCAGTCCATGGAGACACCAGAAGCCAACACTACATGTCCCAAGAATTTCACTTCAGTAAGTCAAAATTCTCAATTGCTGAACTTCGCGTACAACTGATGATCTCTCAACATCTAGAGAACGATTCTCAAGTGACCCCTACGCTCTTCCTTAGACTTGGAGTAGATCAAGATGTCGTCCACAAAGACTACAACAAACTGATCTAGGTAAGGCTGAAACACCCTATGCATGAGATCCATGAATGACACTGGAGCATTCATCAATTCGAATGGCAATACTATGAACTCGAAATGCCCATACCGCGTCCTAAACGCTGTCTTAGGGATATCCGTCTCCCTAACCCTCAACTGACGGTAACCGATGCGGAGATCTATCTTGGAGTAGACCAGCGCTCCTCTTAGTTGATCAAACAAGTCATCAATCCTCGACAAATGATATCTATTATTGATAGTAACCCTATTCAATTGCCGATAGTCTATGCATAATCGAAGGGTTTTATCCTTCTTTTTGGCAAACAACACTGGAGCGCCCCAAGGTGAAGTGTTCGATCTAATGAAGCCCTTGTCTAATAATTCTTGTAACTGGACCTTCAGTTCTTGCAACTCAGTTGGCGCCATCCTATGCAAAGTCATAGAAATAGGCGATGTACTGTGATACAACTTAATGGTGAAGTCTACATCTCTATGTAGAGGTAATCCCGGTAGTTCATCCAAAAAAATATCCTCATTCTCACAAACAACTTGAGGTAGACCCAACTCCTATCTCACCTCGTACTCCAGCGTAAGGCTTGCAAGCCAACCCATCAACTATCCGTGCCATCGGAAATCATACACGGCTTGGGGTAAAGCATCACCCTTTTCCCTCTGGAACTTAAAACAAACACCATTAGGTATATAAGCAGTAACCCTCTTCCTATTACAAACAATGACGACCCAATGTGCCGCTAACCAATCCATCCCAAGGATGACATCAAACTCCAACATGTCAATTTCCCTAAGGTCTACGGTGAGTAGAATCCCCGAGATCTCTAACTCACAGTCCCGATATATCTGATCAACTCTCACCCTAGCTCCTAGGGGAGAACTCACATGCAGTGGCTTTTCCAAGGTCTCAACCTCTAAGCCTAAGTCTTTCATACAAGATGCATCAATAAAAGAATGCGATGCACTAGAATAAAATAATACTTTAGCCCATAAGTGAGAGAGTAGAAATGTACCCTGTATCACCGACTGATCTGTCGGCTCAGTATGTGGCACCATGGCGTAGACACACCCTTGGGTTCCTGAAGTCCCAGCTTATGAGCCTTGTCCTCGACCTCAACCCATGCCCTGGTCCATCTAGCCTGATTGCGGAGTCCTCGCTCATGAAGTAGTAGGGGCCTGAGTAGTACCCTGGAACTGGTACTGGTTTCCCTGGCCCATGGTAGGGTAGTAAGGAGTTTAATATGTTTGTGGCTACCCCACTGAAGTATGGAACTGAGATGACCCGTAACCATGGGATCTCTGCCTTTGAGGGCAATCCCGTTTCATGTGACCTGGCTGGTGACAATGGAAACATGCCCGTAAGCCCGCTTCTCTGGAAGCCCTAAAGTGTCTCTCGCCTTGGGAGGATTGACCCTAGCCTTGGCCTTGATGACCGCGGCCCTGTCCTTGGAATCCTTGAGGAGTAGAAGTGCTCTTTTTCTTCCCCGAACTAGAAGAATTGGATTGACCCTCCTTCTTCTTATCTTTAACACCCACTTCCCGGATGTTCTTTGCATCTCCTACCTCTCTCTCAATGGCCATAGCTGTCATGACCATCGAGTCCAAGTCTTGTAGAAGAAGACCTACAATTTTGCTTCAGATGGACAACTTCAAGCCATTCTCAAACTTCCTCACCTTGGCCATATCAGTGGCCACATAGTTATCAACAAAACGTGCTAATTTAGTGAACTTAGCCATGTATTCTATCACCATCATCGTCCCTTGTCGCAAGTCTAAGAGCTCTCGAGCCTTTGCATGTCTTGCGGCCGTCGGGAAATACTTGCCCATGAAGAGCTCCTTGAACTCTACCCAAGTCATAGCTTCCAAATTCTTGGAGTCCTTCATCCACTCCCACCACAATTGGGATTCTCCATCTAGCTGGAATGTAGCTAGGGTTATCTTGGTGGTGTCGAAGGTGATCTCCACAGCCCTCAATACCTTATCGACTTGCCGGAACCAATGGTTGGCCACCATAGGATCCGCCCCTCCCATGAAGATCGGAGGCCGATGTGCCTTGAACTTCTAGAGGTTACTTGAGCCTCCTTGTCCTCCACTTGCACTAGTCTGTGCAATAGTGGCCACCGTAGCACTTGCCTGTGCTATGGTAGTAGCCACCGTACCAATACCCTCCACTAAGGCTTGGTGGTCAAAAGTCGGTGGTGGTTGGTTATTGTTCCGTCCACCCCGATGTCCCCTTCCACTAGTTGCCATCTACACACATGCCGGATAACAATAGATCATTTATTTAGTATCCCATGATAGAGACCAAACTTGTAACATTGAGATTTATCTCCTTGTTTCACTAGTGGAGTATATGCCACCCACTAGTAGACATTTATACCTTGAACTATGTTGTTCATTTCTTTTCCGACCCCTAAGGTTATGTTTTCTAACCCAAGTGTCTCTTTCCATATAAATTTTATCATGTGTATCATTCGCATAATCACATAGCATGTAATCATGTAACAAAATGTAAGCACATAAGATTAAATGTACAATGCATGCAATGGTCTAAACCACCATGGACTCTAAACCCCTTTTCACTCTCGCCAAGGAAGGTGTTAGATTCGTTCTCCACAAGGCCCGTATAAGATCTATGGCCTGAGCTCTAATACCAAGCTAAGACGCCTCTAAAATTGGAGGTCCTTTATTAACCGTTGACCACCCGTCAACCTGTAGAAATACTCGTGACTGTTTCCCATTCCGGCATCACGTCAATAATATCCCTTTGTTTGGGATTATAACTCACACATGTAACCTGTGTTTCTTTAATCATTAATCCAACCGGGGTTCAATACACCCAATAGACCCCATTTAGGGTCCATTCTCATCTTTGGTACTAAAGGGTACCTAGCCCAAAGGCTTGGGAAAAGGATTTTAAAGAAAAATTCGAAGTTTGGGAAAGTGTACCAGTATGGTTTACCTTCTGAAAAATGCGTATCAGTACTGCATACCGGTACAACTTTCTTTCTGGACCAGACTGTACCGGTACACTTTGCCCAGTTTTGCCTTTTTCACCTGTTTTCCATTTCCAATCTAATTTTAACTATTCCAACATCATCTCAAACATACATAATGACGTTATTCACATAAAACTTGATATCTACAAGTTCTATTACAAGCTATTTACACGGTTACATGTCAAAATGGAATTAAACAAAAGTTTTACACAAAACTTGTTTTTAAAATCCACAACTCGGCTGTTCTTCATCGTTAAGCCCGAAATGTGAGTCCTCTCCCGGTATGAACCCCACACTTCATCTTCTTCCTTAAGCTTTCTATATCTAAAACTACTCCTAAGCTTAAGTAGCCTCCTCCTTCCAAAAACTTGTGTGAAGCTGAATAAATGGTGTAGGAATTAATACATTTTCATCCATGAGGCTTCTCTAGCTTGTGTGTGCAGACGTCCTATAAATGGGAGGTGAGTTGATGGCTTGGACATGCTAGGACAAAATTAGCTTGCACCAACCATGCCTTTTTCCTTCTCTCTACTCCTTTCCCATCCTCCATCTTTCAAAGCTGACCTTAGGGTGTAGGTAGGCATGTATATATGTAGAATATGTCAGGGGTGTGTGGGAGAATCATAGGTTGGACTCCCAAGTGGCAGAGCCTGAATTGTAGGTGTCTAGCGTTTCTGGGCCAAACCTTCCAGAAGGTCGAAACAAAACATTCTAGAAAGTTGTAAATGGGATGCTAGCTCAGGACCAATTTTTATAAATTTTTCATAACTTTTTATCCTAGCATCCGATTGATCATAAATTTTGACACAAAATAGAGGACATCCAATCTACAACTTTCATGTTTTGCATGTTTTCATATTCGAAGTGGATC
>CAUOFW020006048.1:0-25210 GCA_963454935.2 Ilex paraguariensis | reverse complement strand
GCACTATCACTCTTTCTTTTCTTCCTTCCACCATGTAGCAATCGAATTTTTTTATGAAATCTCACACCATAGCATGCTTTCGGCAAACCCTCGATGTTATCCACCACATCATGAATTTGAGGAGGGTGTTAGAGAATTAATATTGACTGTAATTTAGGCATGTACTTTATTTTGTGTTGTTTTATTATATAAGGGCATACATTGAGTTAAGTTGCGTTACAAACTTATTTAGTAATAATAATATCTTTTTCTTCTCTTTCTTTTATTGTCTTTTCTGATCAATGTGAACAACATCAACATCTCCAACACTATCATCTTCTTCACCATGACAACTCAAGTGAACAACAACTGGTGGTGTTGCTCTCAAAGATGAAAGACCAGTGCAGAAGGGGATGTTGGATCCTCCTGTGCACCAACTCCCTTAGCCTCTGCACCCTCTAGATCATACACCAATCTAGTATGTGAAAAGCTTTGTCGCATTGTGGGAGCTTCATCTGATCATTATCCAAGGATCTAGCATCCGTATCCAAACAAATCTTTGTGATATGTGAGCCAAATGATAAATCATTTAACAATCTACCAGTCTTAAACACACAATGAATAACCCCTAAATCAAGTCGGGTAAAACCATCTCAACTTTCGTACTAATCGAGTATAAAATCTATGCTCGTTAGGGCTGTCGATTTTTGACATAACATGTTAACACGGTATGAAATGTATATGAAATTAATGGGTCAGACACGAAATTAAATGGCTCAATGGGTAAAAACGGGACACGGTACGAAATATCTACGAAATTAATGGGTCAGACACGAAATTAAACGGCTCAATGGGTAAAAGCGGGTCAACACGAAAAAAATTACGTCGGATTTTTGTCAAAATTTAGTCAACCCGATTTTGACCAGATTAATTAATATATATTAAATAGGTTGACATGATTCGGACACAAATCCAACCTATCCCATTGTAGACTCGTATAACTTGTTTATGGTAGTATAACTTGCCTATTATGTATGACTGTTGTGGTCTTAACATTATTACTTATTAGTTTACTTTTACTATGATAATTGATATTATAGTTCTTAACATTATTATAGCAATATATTAGTATGGTTTTTGTTTTAATTTTTGGGTTGAAACTTGAATGCATTTTAGTTAGTTTCATATATGTTTTTGGTAAATTTTTTTTTAAAATTTTGAATGAATGATTGAATGATATATTTAATGATAATGAACAAGTGTGGAAACAGATTCTGTATGTCAAAGATGTCGTGTTATGTGTGTTAAACTGGTTAAACATGTCACATTATGTGTTAACCCAAAAACGATCTGTTTATTCAACGTGTCAACAGGTCTGGGTCGAGTAACCCGTTTGATGTCCAAGTCAGGTTAATAATTACAAATCTCGACACAATTATTAAACAAGTCAGATTTGTGTTTTAGGATTTTCGACACAAACTCCAAATCAACGTGACACGAAATGACCCAATCTGACATGTTTGACACCTATAATGCTCGTGCACTGGGGAAGTTAGAGCTATGGGCCTTTTGGTCGATATTGGATCCCATGAATTCAATGTCTTCTAGTCCCCTAAAATTTCATAAACATGCATGACTGTATGGAATTGAAAGAATTCAAAATTTTGAAACACATGCACAGATGAAATAAAATCCATATGTGATGTGATTTTCAATTGAACATGAAAAATCAAATTAAATCATTGGTCATCAAAATCACATTAAATTCATCAAATCTCAGTTCCCTTCTTATTTCATGATCCGATAAATCTCTTTGAGGCCTATATGAAAAAATGTTGAACTATATATTCATGCATTATTAGTGCAATTTCCTAAACAAATTCTGGTTTTGATGATCACTCATACCTATTTAAATTTTGCTAAATATTAATTAACTTGTGTTAAGTGTGTGAAAACAACTCCAATTGGTTTTGGAATCCGTCTAGATTAAGAAGTTAAGACATGTCTACATGGATTCCTTAACATATCCGATAAGCTAAGGCAACACCATTTAGTGAGTGTCCTATTTTGATCTTTCCTTTTGTTTTTGACATTCATCCTGAGTTCTACACCCTTTTACTTGCATGGCCTCAATGAGCACAAAAAGTTTCCGGACATTACAATTGTAGCTTTAATTTTAGTATTTTGAGCTTTTATTCATTTAGTACAAGCTGTAGTCCCAACAACTATTGTTGGTCTCCTTCTCTTCTCTCAAGCTCTCTTGAAACCCTTGGAGGTGTGCCTTAGTTGAACACCACTTACGAATATTTATAGATGTGGAAAATATAGACTTCTTGACGAGCAAAACTGTCGAATCACTGAACTAGCCCTTGAATGCTCAAAGAGCAGTTAGAGAGCGCTTGCTATTGGAAAATCTGATCCATGCTGCGAATAGTGGCCACTCGAGCGCGCAGAGAGTGGTGTCTATTGTTTTGCAATTTCAGTTATATTTTCCACAACTTCTAGAGCGCTTAGAGAGCGGTCTTCACGAATTTCTTCACCGAAACCACTGCTCTCTTCAACTTTTTGGGTGCCCAGAGGCTTACCATGACTTTATGTTGTTTCAAAACCTACCTTTAAAGTTTCAGAATATTTTTCAACATTAATACGAGAGTCATGCTATGGATTTAAATCTAAATTGCTAAATCCATTTTTATCACCTGTTAAACCAAACTAATGCAACTAGGTATCTAGGTCTCTTACCTCGCACAAGGTTGATGTATTCCAAGAAGTCTTCTTATGTTGCAATGTAGCTTGAGCTTCTTCATCACACGTTGCTTTAGTCTTCAATCTTCATAAGCATCATGACCATGGATTTAGTTGAGATATATGTACAAGTGATCTCTTTTCCAATTGCATTCAAATTCCTAACAAAGACAAAGTCTTGGGACCTACCCCTAGGGACATACCTCCATGCTCATCAAAAGATCAATGGTAAGAGCCAACCTAGCACTCATCTGCCCATGCTGAGAGTTCCTACACTTGTAGGGCTGATATGCTCGCTGCATAGTTAAGCACTAAGATATATGTTCAACCTTATCCATTTCCTATAGGTATGCTTCGGATAGCCTCTAGGTATGATCAAGCTTTCGAGCTAAGCTTGGTGGTGACTCTACCACCGACTATTTTTAGCCAGTTTCTCCATGGCAATCAGTTTCATTTTTTGTGCATGCTGACTAGAGACGGTTAGCAGCGTTCAGTCTTCTCTAAAGCTCTCCTTACCCAAAAAAAAAAAAAAAAAAAAAAAAAAGGAAAAGAAAAATTGACAAAAATAAGAAACTAAAGTAGCCAGTGTTTGAACTTGAGACTGACCAAACTGGTCGACATTGTCAACCTCTCTTCAGTCCGCATTGTCCTATTTTAGTAGAACATGGCTAGAAACCAGCTATTTTAGTCTATTTTTAATGTGCTGCAAATACTAAATTTGCCACTTGCTAGGATGCTGCAGCACAGAAGTCAGCTATCGTTTATTACTTCTCAAACATATGTAGTATTGCTTTATTGTAAGAACATGGCCAAATATCTATGTTCGTTAACTGTATTATGTTGTTGCATGCAGGTTCTTATTTGTAGATTGATCGATAGGCCTTTGCGTCCAACTATGCTTAAGGGCTTCTACCATGAAACTCAAATACTATCTTGGGTATCTCTCTATGCAATAATCAAGAGTCTTTAATTGCTTGGAAGTTTCTTTTCATATTACCTTTGTGATTATTTTTCATTCACAATCGTTTTAGCTCATGGGGATTCCTATTTGCTTGTAGCTGCTCATCTAAATTACTTAGTTCTTTTTGTATCATATGTTATAATTGACATACATATTGTTTATTTCGTTGATGCTAGCAACTCGCACCTGTGCGAAGCAGGGGATGTATAACCTGTCATCTCCTTTAATTTTCTTTTCCCAGCCAGTCCCTTCGGTCATCCCCAATAATAGACATCAGATAATTAATTATAGGAATTCATAGGGTATGTTCAAATAAAAGGTAGTTATTGGGGGAGTAAAAGGCTGGTTATAAAAGAGACATGGTAGATTGTAATTTGAGAATTCCAAGAAAGTTAAAAAGTGAAAGGAATGACTTTCCAAGTGATCACTTTGTGAAAAATGATTGCTTTATCTATACTACTAATAAAAGTACATTAGATGAAAAACTTTTAAATTCCTCTTCTACCCTTAAACAAAATTATAAGGACATTTATACCTCGCACTAATAATTTGATCTAAATGTAAAAAACTTTTGAATTTCTATTTTGTCCTTAAATAAATATATGGAAGAGACTTGTGGCTTAAATCAAACAAATTTGACATTGTGTATACCCTTAAAGAAACCTACAAATTCAATGATACCAATATATAATTCATAATAGCACACTAATCAAAAAAAATATTTTGTAATCCCCGCATAATTTAATAAAGTCCATATTGTAATTTAATAGCTGTAATTTAACAATAATATAGTCTCTATATTACCTTGATCCAAATATTACTCTGACTGATTTCTCTTTTTTGATGCATTCATAATATAAAGAAGATAGTAATAGGTTGGGATTTGATATAGCTTACACTAGAACATCTTTATTTCTTTTGGATGCCATTCTCTAAAAAGTTATGTGAATTTTTGATTTTTCATGCTTTGCACCGTGTTTTCATGTCTTTAAGCAAGCTTCATCTTGAATTCATATGTTTCCTTAGCTTCTTTGCCCTAAATTTTGGTAATTATTCAGTTCCTTGGCTACTTTTGTATCTCACCCAGAAAAGAATGTATTTCTCCCATTTCTTGCAGGTCTTGAGCTATGATGGTTTGCATGCCCCAGATTCTTTGGCAATAACAGCAGCTGGAATTGCAGTGTAAGATTGATTTATCTCTTTGCCTTTGTTTTTATGTGGTACCTTTTGATGGTATTTCTATGTGCTTATTCTGTATTCCTAATTATTTAAATACAACAGAGCTCTTTCAGAAGTGCCAAATTCAAAAGCTATTGCAGGAATCCGAGTTGGTCTCATTGGTGATAAGTTTATTGTGAATCCGACAACCAAGGAGATGGAGGACTCGAAATTGGATTTGTTGCTAGCAGGAACGGATGATGCGATATTGATGATAGAGGTCAACTCTTGCTCTTTTTGTTTCCATAGGAAGCTATTGGCTTGGGCAAATAGACACATCTTTTCAACCATGGGCAAAGTGGGTCTCATTAATTTATTGGAGTTGAGAATTCTCCATGGGACACGAATATTGTACGAAATGAACATGCGGACATGGCAAGTTTCTAAAATGTAGGTCAGACATGTTAATTGGAATAATGTATATTTTGTATGATCATGAGTTCTTAAATTTCAAGTTCACAAATTTTACCCGAACACGTAAATTTGGCAAAATTGTGTGTAAAATATAAACATTATGGCCCAAAATTTGGCATATATCCAATTCCTTGCATAACGCCCATTTCACTAAACAAAAGACCAAAAAGAAAAGTCTACAATCTCTTGGGTGCTGCTCGCTCATAGCCCAGTAGCAAAGTTCGAATAAGTTTGTGTAAGATATATTTAGATAAGAGATAAACTTGATGAGCAATCAACCATTGAATGTGGCTAATAAAACAGAACACTCAATCTGTTATATTAATGTTTTCTTTTGGTTCAAAAGTCAAACCTCAAACCTTGCTCTTTGCAACTTCCCATCTCTCTCTTCTCATCTCTCCCTTTCTAAAAGCTCTAATACACAACAAAGTAGTGGAATCTCTCGGCTAGTTCCTAAGCACAGATCGAAATGTCGTGTCGATTCGTCCAGAATGTTTGAAACATTTTGGACTTTCAGCACATCGATACGAAATATTACTTGAATCTCAGAATTCTAAAGTTTCGGTCGAAAGTCTGACCGTTTCAGTTGAAACAGTTCCGTTTCGACGAAACAATGTATACATTTGACAATACCCCAGGCCAAAGTCCTCCGAGCCAACAAAAAAGGGAAAAAAAATAGAGATCACATGTACACAGAAATCTCAGATTTTTTTAGAAATCACATGTACATAGGTTCAGGTCTTCCAAGCAAACAAAAAAAAAAAAGTAGAGAAGAGAGAAAAAGGCACACCAGACGAAATCGAAGAGAGAGAAAGACACAGATACAAACTACACAACAAAAATTGAAGGAGAAGAGTTTAGTGGCTTTTCTCCTTGAATCCAGATTTGAGTAGATCTAGCCTCTCTCCACGCAGATCTAGGGCTTGGAAGTTAGGTCTTCATCGCTATGAGCTGCGACCCATGAGCCAGGAGCTCCCAGATATGTTCTTCTTCTTCTTCTCTCCCTTCTCTCTTTGGCATCGGCATCGGCATCGGCATCGACATAACATTGCCCATTGCCTTCGCCTTTTTCTCTTCTGTGTCTCTGTCTGTGTTCGTGGGTGAGAGAAAGTTACGATCGACTCTTTCACAGTCTTCTTTTTTTTGTTTATATTTTTTTGTTATAAGTATGAAAAATTATATTTAATACCCTACTGCATTATAACTTTTAATTTTTAAGTATACATAAGTACCATTAATTTCATTTAATACACTTCATTATTTTTTTTCCTTTTTTGTAATTATTCTTTTATGTTATTATCATTTGTTAAATTGGTATATTAAATAATTGCAAGTCATTTTATTAATTATACCTTATTTATTGAATATCTAGAATTAAGTATTTATGTGTGTACAAATTGTGTATACAATGATTTTAATTTTAATGAAATAATATTATTTATTAATTTGAAGACGCAATTTAAATTAATAAAATAGTATTAAAATAATATGCTGCACAAATTAGTATTATAATAATATGGTGTACGAAGTGTTAGTATTATTTATCACTAAATTAGTATTATAATAAAATAGTATTATTAATTGGATAATATTTTAATTTAAAAGTGTTATACATGTGAATTTTTTCAACAATTTAAAATTATTCTTGTATAAATGGATGTTAATCCAATAAATATGTTGAATTAATCAATTATTTAGCTTATCTTTATAAATAAATGGATTGTATTTGTGTTTTCATGTGTTTTTATATTTTTTTTGTATTTTAATTGTGTTTTCAAAGCGTTTCCCTTTTTGAATTGACCGAAATAGTTCTTTGAAACGATATTTCGATTGTTGTTCCTAAGCACATGGGTTGTGGCTATTTTTTATGATCTTCGTCTTCCTAGTGCTGTGCGACTCTCCTTTGTTTTTTTTTTGCTTTTCTTGGCCGTATCTTTGCTCCGTGTAATTCTGCAATAGAAAAAAACACCAGTGATTTTAACAAGATTACAAATTGGTCGAAAATTGTTCCAAACACGTTCATATGCCTCCTTATAATGTGTTTTGGAATGTGTTCGAAGTTCAAAAAAAATTATAAAATTCAGACACTATTTATAGGGTCTGATAAACGCGTCCTTGTCCCAGGTTTGTCGGACATCGATATGTGACCAGATGACGTCTTAGTGCTTCATAGGATTGAATGGTATGAATCTACTCAATTTCATGGCTAATGGATATATCAAATCAACTTTTGCTTCACTAATTCATGAAGGTCTATTGGGGCCTACGTGCGAGATGTGGGGTCGTCAAAAGCCCATATTGTAGATAACAAGAACATATTTTTACATTGGGAATTCTCTACATTGGCAAGGCAACGAGGACTACAAGTTTTTGTTCAATAAATTAACAATTTTTGGTAGTACAATTATGAGCAAGCAATCATGAGCAATCTAGCACTTAATTAAGAATTCTAACTCCAATCATATATGCAATTTAACAGGACCACTCTAATAGATTAAGAAGCAAGATTATGACGGAGTAAAAAATCATAAAAGACAAAAAATTGAAATAAAATCAAAGGGTAACTTTTTAACACTCTAAAATTTAGAAAAAGACAAACCATCAAGGAAAAAAAAAATCGACATGAACCAAAGAAGGGAAAGTTTGTGAGTATAGATGTGGTAAGTTTTCTTTCAAAAACAGACCAGTGGATTGTGGAAGCCATGTGACCAACACGCGAAAGTCCAAACATCCAAGAGTCGTAAGGCCTAGGGCCAAGATTGATGACATTAGGTGATGGTGTCAATGCCCTTATTCCCACTCACATCATCTGGAAAAGAAAAGATTGTTGGATTATTTGTATGGTTGGCTTACCTTACTATTATGGGCAGACTTAGCCTAAATCGAATAATATCTTTCATAGTGAGTTACAACTTACAAGGTGGTATCAGGGTTGGTCTTACTTGTGGTGGTTCGAACAGGATGCACGCGAGAATGTACGACCTTTAAGGGGTAAATTGTGATAGCCAAGAGACTGATATGACAAGAGTCCAAAGATTCTTGTGATCAATAATCAAGATGGATGAGGTGAGTTGAAAGGAAGTGAGATGTGGTGTCAAGTAAGGATCAAAATTTCGTTTCGGTCACCTAGAAAAACGGAAACGCTTTGACGTGTTTCAGAAACGTTTTGATCCGTTTTGGAAACAAAATGAAAAAAATAAAAAAATTTAAGAATTAGTTTTCTAAAATATTGGTTAAATTATACCAAAGTATCTTGAAATATTCTAAAATAATTATGCAAATGCATTGAAACATTACAAAACATCTCAAAGTATTAGAATAATTGATCTCCTATTCATTAAAGTGTCAATCCGAGAGAACTAATAAAAGTCATCTTCGATTCTATTACTATTTCGTTTTGGTCTCCTTGAAAATAGAAACGTTTCAGCCCATTTCGAAACAAAATTTTGATCCTTGGTGTCAAGGGTACGAACTTGTCCCACATGGTACTCGTTAGGCTATATATGTAGATGCTCATTAGTTTACTCATCTTAAAAAGTTGTGACGGGTTTTAAACTTGTGGGGTCATTCATATAATGACACATGAAATTGGAACAAGCATGACAAGTAAAAGCATTCTGGCTGTTCTTGGGTAAGCTTTTGGAGTGTGGTGTGCTGGGATTAATGGAGCTTGGAAAATGAATGATGATGGGCTCTTGCATTTAGAGTCTTGGTATTGTGGTGGTTGTAAGTGGTTGACCGTTGGACCTTCAATGGAATAGAGTAAGATACGGCTCGTACACTCACATTCAAAAACAAAGGCTCTCGATGAACGTAGAAATTTAGGCTCCCCGAAGGGGGTTCATGATATAGGAATTGTGTTGCCTTTGTCAAAAGCATTTTGCACTTGGTTCTCAGAATAGCAAATGAGGGGGAGTTGAAGCTTGATGTGGTTCACATGTGAGGGGGGATGTGTTAAGTTTCATGTCTAGGTTGATCTCATATCAGAAGAAGAAATAATTGGCGAGACCTTAATATTACTATGAACGAGCTTATTACTTATAGGTTTAAGCTTTTAGGTGGGGTTTAAGTTCCAACCAGGTATGTTGGGTTTATTGTGGTGGACTCTCCTTTCTCATTAACAAGTGATATTAGAGCCAATGACTAACAAACCTATGTTAATTATTGGATGTGCTCATTGCTTATGAGCTTGAGCTTTTAATTGACTTCTAGTTCCAACCATATATGCTAGGCATTTGGTGTGGGATTCCCTCGGTTTCCCCAATAAGTGGTATACCACTTTGAATAATTAGGGTCACCCAAACTTGAATATACATCAAAGAGGTCTCTTTACTTATTGTTGATTAGTTGAGTTGAATGCTTTAACATGGTATAAGACCTGGTTTTTGGGAGGATTTGGAGAAAACTATATCTTTAATTTCATTAATTTGATAATTGATTCCGCCGAATTTGTGCCATAAGTGCACTTGTTATGTTTTCAGTTATGTCTTACCTCTTCACATGAGGGTGGGGGTTGCCCATGCGAGAGAGTGTCACAACATGTTCCCTATCGATAAGCTAAGGTTTCAGACTAGTATGAGTTTTGTAAATCTTCATTCAGTGCTAATTGGTCTTAAATTGGATGCTTTCACTAATGTCCCAGAAATGTCGGGCACATGCATGCTTTTTACTTTTTTTATAGTGGCCTCAATCAAAAAGGTGTATGACATGTGTCCGAGAGCATTAGACATGTGTCCGAGAGCATTAGACAAGTTTTCGCTTTTAGAATGGACACATGGTCTTTTTAGAAGTGTCCGTGCTCTTAGACTTCAAGTAGAAGACGTTGGGCTAACTTTTCTTCTGTAACTCATAAATGCTTGATCATGGAACTGTGGAAGAACTTAAAAGAGTTTGTTAACGAATGTGGAATTTTTTAATGATTCATGGTTAATGGCTTTCATAATTAGATGCTGAAAGATGAAGCAGTTCTGTCACCATGACTTATTACATAGGTTATGATTACAATCAGATATGGCTGCATTTATACCTAGAAGTTGAAAGAAGATCATGATACTACTCCTAAAAGAGTAGTCTAGTAAAAAGGGGAAGCAAATCATGGTATATTCAATTCTTATATTGTCTATACTTGTCAATTAGTACCGTAAATTGCCATATGATATCGTATAAATTTTGTTCTAACAAAATATTTCGATGCTAGATTCAAAATAACATAGATATAAAATTGTTTGTCTCTTTTGCCAGTGATTGTTAAATTTGTTATTGTACTCTACAGTGTTTTGAAAAGCTCGCCTAGGCGCTCGCCTAGGCGAGAAGCGAGGCGAGGCGAGCTTATCTCGCCTGGAGGACCCCAGGCGAAGCGAACGTGAGTGAAGCGAGAAAAAAGCGAGAAAAAGCGAAAAAGCGAAGAAGCGAAAAAAGCGAAAAAGCGAACGTTTTATTATAAAAAGCGATTCTGCTTCACTTTTTTTTTTTTTTTTTTTTGATTATAGGTTAGTAGTCTCTTTTATTTTTTAATCACTAATGACTTTTTTTTTAGACTATTGCTGGTCTATTTTTTTTTTTTTTTCTAATAAACAATGTTTCGAACAAAACACATTCCTTTTTTTTTTTCCTTGTGTTGCTGAATTCATTTAGAATATTTGTGGGATGTGGGAGTCAAGCGACTACACTGCATGACAATTATGATATAAAAATAAAGCAGGAGTATCAGAAATGGGGGTAAATAATAAATTCTTCTACAAAGAAGTGTCTCTGATATGTCTTGGTTATACTTTTCCCTTTTCTTATATATATACAAATGGTACCAAAAAGTGGTCTATGGTTATACCATGTTTAATTATTTTAGTACATGTGAAATGTGCCTCTGTTCTGCTTTTTTTTATTCAGTATATAATTACATATGAAATTGTTTACAATTGATTCTGCTCCTGTCATGATCATTGTGCTTCTGTTTTTTTTTTTAGCTCATTCTGCTTCTATTTTTTTTTTGTTGATTCTGTTGCTGCTTCGATTTTGCTGTCCTGTGTTGCTTTTGTTTTTTTTAATTGTCATTCTGCTTCTTTTTTTTTTGGTTGCTAATTCTGCTGTTGTCCTGATTCTGCTTCTTTTGTTGTTCTACCCTGTCAATATGAAAATGTATACAATTGTTAGTATTTGTTTGAATTTAAATGTTTAAGTTATGACTGTTATTAAGATTTGAGATATTATTAGTGTTTTTTTAATTTAAATGTTTATGGTTTTACTTGCATTTAAATATTTAGTATATATAAAATTAGAACTTAGATTGTTTAGAAGTAATTAAACTAAAATATATATTTTTTTTAACTGTTTGCTTTGCTTCGATAAAGCGTGTCGCTTCGCTTCTCGCTTCTCGCCTAGGCGTTAGGAGCCTTGGTCGCTTCGGTTCGCTTTACGCCTTAAATAACACTGGTACTCTATGCATTTCAAATTTTATGAAAACAATTCTCATTTATCAATAGTTTATTAGAAATTAAGATTATCTCATGATGCACCACACCAAAAGATGTAATTCTTGTAGGCGTCTTTCAGGAAAAACAGGAACTATTAGAAATTTGCAGAAATGTGACGGGGTGTTGGTGTAAATTATCTTTCAAAAGTTGCAGCAAATGATAGGCAATGTATATATTTGTACTTTTGACCCAGTTTTACACTAATTTGAATATGATTAAGTACATCAGCTGCTGCTAAACTGTCTTTTGATAGCCATGAATTACAATACAACTTAAAAGAAGGCTATTGTTGGGTAGGTTCTCTCATTGGATACAGGATCTTTCTAACAACTGCTATGCTTGCTGACTCTAGTCTGTGGTGTGTTTGAACTTGTTCATTGTAGGGGTTCTGTGATTTTCTTCCTGAAGAGAAGTTGCTTCGAGCAGTAGAAGTTGGGCAGGTTGTTTAGTTTATTTATGTGCTTTGTTTGCTATTTCTTCATTACTATATTTAGTTTTTGTGCTTGTTTGGTAAGAGACTACTGCTGCCATTTCCATAATCTTGGTTTTATGCTCAGGAAAGACGCTTTGATTTGCGGTTGCCTAAAATACATCTTGGTTTTGTTGTAGTATTGTTCTTCTTTCCCTTACGTCTGTGAAATATAACTCTGATCATTTACTCATATGTTTTTAGAGTTTTTTCATTAGGTCGATTTGTAATCCGGATTTATCTTGATGTTGCTTCCGCCCCCTCCCCCTCCCCAAAATTTAGTCTGTCACCTGTTCTTAATTGCAATATATTTTTTCTGCCCCTTGGAGATATGCAAACTGGCAGCAAAGAAAATATGAGATAGCATTTGTTGTGCATGCGAGATCAATATGCACAAATTATGGGCCTTGTTAAGCTTTATGGAAAACTTCCATTTATACCTGTGGGCCATGGTCTGCTTCATGGAAAAGGTTTAAAGAAGGAAGTTTGCCTTAAAAGCACATCACTCTCTATATGTTGTGGTTTTTTATTTCTTAATGTACTGCACAGTATATTACCTGGAATGTAAGAGGAACAAGTACAACATGCTAGTGCTCAAAATGTCTTTTTTCTGACATACTTCTATTTATTTTTGTTTATGTTTCTCCACCCGATATGTTAGCTGATAAACCAATTTTTTTAATGATATCATCAAACACGTTCACACTTAATTCAAAATTGTAAAATTATGTGTACTTGGATCCTAATCAAAGGTTCACACAGTTAGACCAGATTTCTCAAAGAATTCAGTATGAGTTACCATATTTGAAAAACATTTTGGGATATTTGAAAATGTAAAAAGGGGCTAAGACTTTGGGAGGGCTACTTACATAAAAAATTACATAACATCCCGTAGTTTTAGTTTTTTAGAACAATAAAAAGGACCATTACCAACATAGGTCCCACAATGTTGCTGTTGTTAGTCTTCGTATCTTAGTGCTGCATTCTAAATTTTCTTCTTGATATTTTTCTAATTGTACAGAGATGGCCAGGCAAGATTGCCTAGACAATTAACTATCCACCTTATTTTTTAGTTTTAAAGCATCACCTTGAACATGTGTGAACGAAAGAGAGTAAACACGATTGTTTGATTTGCTCTTATCTTAATTGGTAATTGATAAATATGAGTACTGCCATGTAGATTAATCACAAAATGGGACATGGGTTTACATCATTCTTTTCTTAGTCTTGTTGATACAGAACAAGTCAATAAGAAAGGGAAATTTTGGAATCTTGGTTGTGGGATGCTTTGAAGCACGTGCCATGAGATTTGGAGTCAAAATTAGTCATATGTGTCGTTGAAGTTAGGATAATATCTCCCTATACTTTGTCGTTATATCTAATTTGGCTTTAGGTGTGAAGGGCATTTTAGTCCTTTTAGTAATGGTTGAAACGGGTGGTTGCCATAGTACACGGGTCATATTTTAGGCCTAGTAATTATCGTTTTGGTACAACCGGGTTTATTTGCATTGAAGTTATCCTTAGAGGTCGAAATCACATAAATTCAAATGTCCTTTGAGAATGACTCAGATCCAGATCGAACAAAACAGTTTTAACGGGGAAGTTATTCTTAGAGATTGGCAGAATATGTCACTAAGAAAGATAAATTTTGGAATCTTGGTTGTGGGATGCTTTGGAGCATGTCATGAGGTTTGGAGTCAAAATTTAGTCATATGTGATGTTAGAGTTAGGCTTATATTCTATTGTCTAATTCAACTTTAGGTGTTAAGGGTGTTAAAGAATATTAGGGTTGTAATAAGCATACCACATAGAGGGTATACTCGTCCTTATGATTACGAGATGTTTGTGAAAGGTCGGTTAAGTTTTTGACCACTCTCCGTTTATTTAATATTGTGTTAACTCTCTAAACTTAAAATGATATCAGAGCATAATGAATCCAAAATTTGATTTGAGAATTAATTTTTGATATTTCGAATTTGATTTGAGAATTTTTTGGTCCACCTTTTTCTATCTTCTTTTTCTTTTCTTGTTTCCGTTTGACTGTTTTTTCGTTGGCGCAATCCACTGTATTTCCCACGACCATGGTCTAGTGTTGTGAGGGATAATTTAAGGTCGAAAACACTGTGGGTAGGTTGTGGAGGTCCCTTGTGATCGAGTTATGGCTGCTGGAGGTCTGTTGTGGTGGTGGTGTTGCTGCCGGAGGTTTGTGGTGTTGTTATGACGTGGTGGTCTGTGGTGTTGCATTATGGTTGATCGTTGTGATCATTGGCGATTTGTCAGCGTGGTGTTATTGCTACCGGAGTCGACATGGTTGTGGTGTTGCTGCTTGAGATCGTCGTAGTGGGCTAGTGTGAGGCACCGTCGGATCCTAGGGTTTCGTTGAAACCCTCACAGTTGGGAAGAAAGGGTGCCGGGTCTTCATTCGGGTCGGATTGGGTCCTCTTTTATTACGGACTTAAATAATTTCCAAAGCCCAATCTGTTGCAATTAAGTTCAGACAATTGCTATTAAGCCCAGTTTGCACCAGGCCTAACCAGTCTGGTGGATCCAAGCCCAGCCTTCACCAGGCCCAGTCTGCAGTTCAGACCGGTTCAAGTGGTGGTTCAGTCCGGTTCATCTCGGTTAAATCCGATTCAGCCTGTTTTCAGACTGGTTCAGCCAGTTTCAGGCCGGTTCAGCCTGTTTCAGGATGGTTCAGCTTGGTTTCCACACCGGTTCAGCCTGTTTCTGACCGGTTCGGCATGTTTATGTCCGGTTCAGCTTGGTTTTCTATCCGGTTCAGCAGCTTTTATTAAGGTCTCTTATTGTTTTTGTTCTTATTTGACTGTTCCTACTACTATGGAACCCAAGCAAGACACTACCACTACCACTACTACCTCCCTTAACACACTAGTGCCACCGACTTCTTTCACGGCCTTCCTTCATGGTCCCATGATTTTTGTTAAGCTCAACGAGGCTAGTTATATGTTATGGTCACGATTGGTTTAGGTGTTTCTTAGGGGTAAGGGTTTTAAAAAATATTTGATGGATTTTAAACCCAAGAACAATATTGTTGGTTTTGATAAGTGGGAATAGGAGGATGATTATATTATCTCCTTACTATTAAATAGTGTTGAGCCCAGTACTAGCTCTACCTTGCTTTATCTTGACATGGCCAAAGAAATTTGGGATCACTTGGCCATCATATATTCTTACACCAATTGTTTCACTTGTACTTATGTAGTGTGCTAGTAGGATTTTTGCCTAGACCAAGGTACTCTTATTCTAACGGATTATTATTCTCACGTTCAGAGAGTTTATGAGGAATTGAAACAATATATCCGTTCACTACTGATGCAGCACTTTGGCAGAAACAATATGAGGATTTGAATGTTGTTCATTTTTTGATGGGTTTGAAACTCGAATATGAGCCTATTCATTCTCATATTTTGGATGACTCCAGTTTACTATCTCTCGTTGAGGTTTTCTCACGCTTATAGCATGCTACCTTGTTTATTGACTCTTCTTGTCTTGATATCGTGGCTTGCCCATTGAGTGCTCCGCTCTTGTTGTTCCTATTGGCCATAGTGACAACTCTCGAGGTAGCTGTGGCAATCGTGCTGGTCGTGGAGGTCAGGAAGGACGTACTGGTGGTCGATTTAGGCCTCGTTCATGCACTCATTGTAGTCGTGATGGTCACACTGTTGATTATTATTAGAACTTAAATGACAAATCTTTCGGTGGTGTTAATCAGGTCTCCTATCTGGATGTTATTTCCTCTCTACTTGCTCTAACCTCATGGTCATCTACGCCTGACTTTGAGTTAGTTACTACTATACTAGAGGAGTACTCAGTTCATGTCTCAGCAATAGTCTGTTCTATCTTCTTCCAATGCTATCTTTGCCCAGATAGGTATCGCTTCAACTTGTTTATTGTTCTCCATTCGCAGTTCCAAGATTATAGACTTCGTGTATTTTCTACTTACCATTTTTCTCCTTCATATAATGTTACACTTTCTAATGATACTTATAAGGCTACAAGTTTGATAACTACTCAATTGAGTCATGTTATGTCCTTATCCTCCGTTGTATTTGTCTGTTGGTTTCCTTTTAGTTTACTTTTCGTTAGCAAGATTATTTGCTCTCTCAATTGTTTAGTAACTTTTTATTTTTCTTATTGTGTGTTTTAAGATCTCCGGACGAAGAAGAAGATTGGTACGGGACATGAAACCGGTGGTCTCTATTACTTTGACTGTGATCCACCTACTCGGGCACTCTAGACCTCGTCATCTCCATTTCAGTGGCATTGTTGCCCTAGTCATCCCTCCCTCAAGAATTTGAAGCTTCTAGTTCCAAACCTTAATTATGTGTCGTTTGTGTCTTGTGAAGCACATCAACTTAGTAAGTGTTGAGGTTCCTATTGATTCTTCAAAGGTTCAGAACACTCATTGAGTCAGTTTAAATTTCCAATTCACTTCGAGCTCTCAAGTTCCTTTGACTGATTGAACTTTGCCAAATTCTCAAATCCCTTTGTCTAGGCAAGGAATTCAGTTTCCAGTAGTTGTTTCGAGTGTTCGGAATGCTCATGGTGTTCAGATTCCTCCTACTAGCATCCCATTTGGTTCCTTTATTTCTGAGAGTTCTTCTAAGCCTGCTAAGAGAGTCGTTTTCAACAAGGGGGAACTAGGAATGTATTGGTCCCCAAGTGAAACTCGGGAGCTTTTGAAAGGATTTAATCAAACTCTGATAGGCAAGTGTGCCTATGGTAAGTCGTCGTTGGGAGTTGTGAAAGAGTTTATCAACTCTAGGTGGTTATTGAAGGGAGAGTTTTCTGTAGGGGTATTGGACCCTAGGCATGTACTGATTCGATTTTCTCTTTATAAGGATTATGTTAAAGTGTGGCTTAAGGATACCACGTACATTGAGGGATATCTTTTTAGGTGCTTCAAGTGGTTTTCAGAGTGCCATCCAGGAATTGAAACTCCATTGGTACCTGTTTAGGTGTCTCTTCCAAGTCTCCCTATTCATCTCTTAATAGGGAGAGCCTACAGGATATTTTGAGCCCTATAGGTTGGATTCTGGTTATAAACAATGCTACTCTACAATTAACCAGGCCAGGAGTTGCTAGGGCTTGTGTTGAAATGAACCTAGGTAGTAATCCTAGGAGGTTCTGGTTAGACATGGGGGGAGTAAGTGGTAGATGTCAAAGAATTGTGTATGAAAAGGAATATAAGTGCTGTTCTGTTTGCCTTAAATAGGGACATGATGATTCTCTCTATCGAAAGAAGGAGGAGAGTGGCGGTACTTCTTAGAAGGTTTTTGCTCCTGTGAATGACATTGGCCATGATGAAGGTTGGCAGAATGGTAAGGGAAAAGCTGTGGCTAATGATGTGTAGAAGGATAAGCCAAGGAGGTCTGTGTTCAAGGTTTGAAAATGGTTAATACTTTTGTTGTTTTAAATGAGGTGGGTGACGGTGTGGAGTTGAACGGTGTGTTGGAGGGGAATGTACAAGCACAAAGTGGTTTGGGGATGGTCCAACAGGTGGATGTTGATGTGACTACCTTGAATGGTGTAGGTGAGGATGTGGAATTAACAAATGTCTTGCATCATATTGAGAGGACTCAAGAGGAGGGAATTAACAGGAATGAGGAATTTGAAGTTAATTCTGTTGGGGAAAATGTGAGATCAGGAACATTGCAAGATGCTCAAATGCCTAAGAATTGCTTAGAGGAACATGAGCAGAATGTCTCTGATACAGCTAGAACTAGTTTGGAGGTGTTAAGTTTGGAGGATTAACATAATATTAGAGACAATATTTGGGAGAAAAACAGAGAGAGGTTAAAACTTAATCTAGCTCTCATATATTACTTGTATTTATAGTTAACATACACTAATAAGAATTACACATACACCTTCTTACTTTTAATAATTTACACATACTACCCTACTATTCTTAACACTCCCCCTCAAGCTGGACTATATATATCACATAATCCAAGCTTGGAACAAATAGTTGTAAGACTTGTACGACTCAATACTTTGGTAAGCATATCTGCAAGCTGATCTTCAGATTTCACAAATAAAGTTATAATTTTTCCGGCAACTATCTTGTCCCGAATAAAGTGACAATCAACCTCAATATGCTTGGTTCTCTCGTGAAATACAAGATTGACAGCGATATGGATAGCTGCCTGGTTGTCACAGAACAACGGTAAAGAAAGTTAAATTGGAAATCTAATTTCTTGAAGGAAGTGTAGTAGCCAAGTCAATTCACTCGTCGTATGTGTCATTGCCCTATACTCAGCCTCAGTACTGGATCTTGCTACCACGGGTTGTTTCTTATTTTTTCACGAGACAACATTACCTCCTAAGAAAGTACAATAACCAGTGGTTGATCTCCGATCAGAAGGAGAGCCAGCCCAATCAGTATCTGAGAAACCTTCCACTCTAAGGTGTCCATTAACTCGATATAACAGTCCAAGTCCAAGAACTCGTTTTAGATATCACAGAATATGAGTAACTGCCTCCCAATGTGGTACTCTAGGACATCCCATGAATTGACTTACTATACTAACTGCATAGGAAATATCCGGTCGAGTAATAGTGAGATAATTAAGCTTCCTAACCAATCTACGATATCGACCTGGATTCTTAAACAATACACCATTATCCATCAATAATTTCTGATTCGGATCCATAGGAACATTAATCTGTCTGTCACCCAGCAAACCTGCTTCCTCAAGCATGTCAAGTACATATTTCCTTTGGGATAAACAAATACCCTGTTTAGATCGAGCCACCTCAATGCCCAAGAAATATTTGAGTTTTTTCAAATTCTTAGTATGAAATCGATCCTGTAAGAATAATTTTAACTTGGCAATCCCTCAGAATCATTTTCAGTAATCACAATATCATCTATATAGACCACCAATAGGACATATCCAACATCTGTCTATCTATGAAACACAGAATGATCTGTCTGACATTGAAGAAGGCCAAATTCTAAAACTGCATCTGAAAACTTATTAAACTATGCCCTCGGTGACTACTTCAAATCATATTAAGATTTCTTTAATCGACATATACTCTTACCATACTCCTCCTGAGCAATAAACCCAGGTGGTTGCTCCATATATACCTCTTCAACCAAGTCACCATGTGGGAAGGCATTCTTGACATCTAACTGAAACAAGGGCCAATCAAGATTAGTAGCTAAAGAGATCAAGATAGGAATAGAGAAAATTTTGGCAACAGGAGAAAAAGTCTTCTCATAATCAACACCATAAGTCTGAGTAAAGCCCTTCGCAACAGGCCGAGTTTTGAGACGCTCCACCAAGCCATCTGGAAGAAATTTAACAGTATACACCCAACGACACCCAACAGTTTGTTTACCAGGGAGTAAAGGAACGAGATTCCAAGTCCCATTATGATGTAAAACATCTATCTCCTTCTCCATAACTTTCCTTCAACCTAGATTAGATAAGACATCCTGTAAATGTTTAGGAATAGATATAACTGATAATTGTGAAGTAAAATAGGAGAAGACAAGAGACAAGGCATCATATGAAACAAAATGAGAAATAGGATGACTAGTAACACACGAACGAGTACCTTTGTGAAGAGCAATAGGTAAAGAGTCTTAATTATCTAATGTACCAGAATTAGAAGGCGGCAAGGAAGACGGTACGGGCACTTCAGTGGATGGGCGAGGACGGTGAGAGTAGAGACGGAGAGGTAAAGTAGATGGTAACACAGTGGGTAGCGGAATATCTGAAGTAGATGGTGGTACTGGAGATGATCCAAAGTCCAGATCCAAAGGCTGAGAAGGTGTTGGAAAGTAAGGAACAAATTCGGCAAATGTGACATCAGTACTAGTAAAGTATCGGTGTAGAGAAGGACTGTAGTAACGATACCCCTTCTGTGTGCGGGAGTAACCAAGAAATACACATTTAGTAGCTCGAGGGTTAAGTTTGTCAAATCTAGGACCCAAATTGTGAACACAACAGACACATCAAAAAATCTTAAGAGTCAGGAAAAATAAGGTCTTACCAGGAAAAAGGACAGAATATGGACTTTGCCTATTCAACATAGAGGATGACATACGATTAATAAGATGACAAGAAGTAAGAACAACATCACTCCAAAAATATCGGAGAATATTCATGTGAAATAACAGAGCACGGGTGACTTTTAACAAATGACGGTTTTTGCGTTCAACAATATTATTTTATAGAGAGGTATAAGTACAAGAAGTCTGATGAATAATGCCAGTTTTATTTAGATAAGTTGAAAAAGGATCAGATTCATATTTCCGAGTATTATCAGAACGTAAAGTACGTATACGACAACCAAACTGAATTTTTATTTCCTTACGAAAAATTTCAAATATAGAGAATAATTCAAACTGAACTTTCATAAACAACAACTAAGTCACACGAGAATAGTTATCCACAAATATTACAAAATAAGGATATTTATTAGATAAAATATTTTTTATTGGACCCCATATATCAGAATGGACTAATTCAAATAGACGAGACACACGATTAATAACTCTAGACTGAAATGACACACGGTGATGTTTACTAAGTTGACAAGCTTCACAGGACAAACACGACACATAACTAAAACTGGGAACTTGACGCTTTAAATTCTAGAGAGCGGGATGACCTAGACGACAGTGCCATTGAAAAGGAGACAACGAGTTTTGTAAAGCTCGGGTAGGTGAATCAAAGTTTAGGTAATATAGGCCATTAGCTTCATGCCCTGTACCAATCTTCCTCTTCGTCTTGAGATCATGAAAGACACAATAAGAGGGATAAAAGGTTACAGAACAATTGAGAGAACATATAATCTTGCTAATGGAAAGTAAACTAAAAGGAAACTGTGGAATAGATAACACGGAAGATAGAGACATATAAGGACTCAAGTTAGTAGTCCCAAAACTTGAAACTTTAGAACAAGAACCATTAGCAAGAGTAACACTAGGTGTAGAAGTAGTAGACTGATAAGTAGAAAAGACGTCAGACGCACCAGTCATGTGGTCAGAAGCACCAAAGTCTATGATCCAGGGACTACAAGTGAAGGGCAACAAACATGTGGAAGCAGTACCTGACTGGGCAAAAGTAGCAGTGGTGGGTGATGGAACAGCTTGTTGCTAGGACAGGAACTGAGCATACTCCTCTCGGACTCAAATTTTTGAGTGACTGTTGATAGAATATTTAAGTGGATGTTGATTTTTGAAAAATTTGGAAGAGAAGAAAGAGGACCACAGTGAAGAACCTTGCAGAAAACCCTATACTTGTTTCATTCTGAACGCTTTCTGAACATCAGAGAACTTCCTAATTCCTAGGCCACCTTCCTCCTTTGGCATAGTAATGTCATCCCAGGAACACCAATGCCTGTTGCGACCATTGCTTGAACTGGACCATAGGAAAGAATCCATAATAGAATTGAGCTTAGCAATAATTCCCTTAGGCAGATTTAAGGTTGCTAGCAGATGCACTGGATGGAGTTAAGAACTGATTGAATAAGGACCACTCTACCCATATTGGAAAGCCATTTAGCATGCCAACCTTCCACTCTAGCTTGGAATTTTTTCAACAAGTCCTCAAAATAGATCAATTTTACTCTACCCTTTGATTATAGGACATCCCAAGTAATTAAATGGGCAGGGCTTGACTGGAATGCCAGCAACATGGGACAACACATTCCGTCTTGCAGGAGCAATCTTAGACGAACAATATAATGAGGATTTCTGCTTATTGACTTTCTGACCTGATGAGTTTTCATACCTTCTCACAAACTCCAATAGATTACACACAGAGCTCTTGTTTCCTCTCAAAAAGATGAGTGTCATCTGCAAAAAGCAGGTGACTAAACAAGGCAGCACCCTTCCCAGTGTGAAAGCCTTTAATGAATCCTTGGTGACAACAATGTGTGAGCCCTCAACTTAATACCTCCTCATCCAATATGAACAGACTAGGAGACAATGGGTCTGCTTGTCTTAAACCTCTACAAGTGGGGAAAAAAACCCTGTCTAACACCATTGACAGACACTGAGATGTTCTGATTATTTAGGCAATTAGAAATGATAGATATGAAGTCTTCAGAAAAACCAAAGCTGCACAAAACTTTCTAGAGAAAATCCCACCCCGTTCTATCAAAAGCTTTCATCATGTCTAATTTAAGAATCACATTTCCCAGCTTCAACTTTCCTATCAAGTTCATTAACCCTGAATTGTGCAACAGCAATGGTGTTATTTCTGCCTTTAACAAAGCCATGTTGCTCCATTGAGATTAGCTTGGGAAGCACAACACTTAGTCTCTTGGCCAGCATTTTAGTTAAGATTTTGTACAAAAAGTTGCACAAGCTAATAGGTCTGAAATCTGAGAAAGAAGTAGGGCTTTCTTTCTTAGGGATTAGGGAAAACAAGGTGGCATTCACTGATCTAGGTACTATACCACCTTGTAGAAAATAGTTCAAAGCAGCTAAAAGATCAAGCCAAATAATGAATTTACCATAAAAGCCATCAGGTCCCGGTGCACTTTGAACAGACATTGAGAAAATAATATCTTTCAGTTCCTCCAAGCTAGTAGGAGCAGTTAATCATACATTGTTCTCCATAGTGACCAAAGTAAGTATAACTGAAAAGAGCTCCTGTTCCAATGAGTGAGTCTCTGATTTATAAAGCAGCGAGGAAAAGTTAACTGCATAGTCAGCTTTGTCTTTCTCATCTTCAATCCAGTCACCTTCTGGATTCTTAATTCTCAAAATTTGATTTCTGGTAGTCTTGCCCTTGGCGATTGCATGATATAGTTTGGTGTTCCTCTCCCCCTCCTTTGACCATTACATGTTTGCTTTCTGCCTCCAGTAGGTTTCTTCCATCCTTAACACCTCCTCCAGCTCCTTATTTGCTAAGTCCAAAGTTGAGTGGTTAGCTACAGAGTTGTTTCTCTCTAGCTCTATCTCAGCTTGCAATGGATTATTTTCCTTTACTTTAATAGTCTCAAAGAGATTACCAAAGGTATCTCTATTCCACCTTTTCAAATGCCATTTCATAAATTTCAGCTGCAAGAACACATATTCAATTGGATTATCTGAGTAAGAGCCAGGCCAATGAGATTCCACCAGCTGCAGGAAACTTGCATGATCAGTCCACATATCTTGGAATTTAAGGTAGGATAGTCTTCTTGGATCAGCCACTTCTGAAAATTTTAGAATCAACGGGCAATGATTAGATGAACCTTTAGCAGCATGCTCCACTTGAGTACTGGCAAATCTTTGTCCCCACTCAACATTGACAAGGGCCCTGTCCAAATGTTGCCACTTTCTAGTTCTACCATGATGTTTGTTACACCAAGTGAAAGTTGTGCCCTTAAATCCACAGTCCTGCAAACCGATGGAGTTAATGAAGGCAGAGAACTCAGTCATTTTAGACAAGCTAGGGGTAGCCCCACCCCTTCGTTCAGTCCTAAATTTTTCCGGCAAGCAGCACCATGTTTAAGACCGAAATTTTGAGGTTGGTATTTATGGTGATTTTTGATTAATTGTTTGAATATGTTTTTCTATTTTTGAATGACGTTTTTGGGAAAATTAGTTCCAATTTTTCGATTAGCTACTTTCACGCAATCTGCCTTTTTTTGCTGCCTCTATTCAGACCTAAAGACTTTGGCTAGACCTCTTGGGTGTAGCTTTGGATGACCCATGCTTCTTTGGGTGAATTTGTTAGGGTTTCTTGTCTGTTGGATAGTTTGGCTACACATTGGGTTTCGTGGTTGCGTTGTTGGTTGATCCTAGCTCTTGATCATTCAATTGAATGATCAACTTTGCCTTTATTATGTTCTGGAAATTTTTTTACTTGTTTTCATTCATTCTTGAGCAACTTTTACATATTTACACAGGTGAACTCGATTACAACCCTCGTGAAGCCCATGATCGCTACAAATTCAGATAATAACCAAGCAATGGAATGGAGTGTTAATTTTATTCCAATGATCAACAAGAATTTTATACACCACTTCATGAACTGTAGATGACTCCTCAAGTCTATTTTCATTATGCCTATATGACCCTCACTTTCTCTATCATTTTATCCACATGTCATGGACTGAGTGAAGACTAGACTTATCTATATCAAACCCTCAGCATATCATATATGAGAGTCGTAAACAACATTGTGTAATTGATGGAGTTCCACTAATGTTATATAACACCTTCTCTTTAAGATATTTTGCTTTCCCCACAACATCCTCTTGATATGAGTTCCACTCTTAACTAGTAATTATGGCTCGAAGACTACCTTTTATCAGCTTAGTTTTTTAAGAGTTAGTAGCATTGGAGCAAAACATGTAGTTGCAAGCCAAACGAACTTCAAAGGGGCAAATTAATGGAAGATTACTAATCTCATGGAGTGATTTATTGATGAAATTTAAGTAAAGCATCATCTGTAATATCCGTGAGCCAGCAACACTCCTGTCATAATTCTGTGCAGCACAAATATTTTGCAAGGGAAGGTTGAGTGTTTGAGTCATAAATGATATCCAACCAATATTAGGATATAATCCTCCAATGAGAAATACTGCACCTGAACAATGCATAGCATTATCGAAAATTGCTTGACTCACTTTTTCAGTCCAACGTCTTCAATCATTTCTTTCATTCAAGTACCAATATGGTACTTATCTTTGGTTCGACCCGCACAATCCACGACTTTAAGAAACGTAGCCTCACCTTCCCTCACGACCATAAATCAATCAAGGGCCTCTTGATTGAGTCTCACCATCCATCACTCACTCTATTTACACATTTTTCTTTCCATGTGCTTTTAATTGGTAGTAAAAATCTCTCCATGTCTTTTCTTGTTGTAGTAAATTTATTGTCAACAAATAATAATGTGGCGGCTCCGAAAGAGAATTATGGCAGCAAATGAATAAGAGCTCACCTAATACGGGTTCTTTGCTAGGTGAAATGGT
>CAUOFW020006047.1:0-25218 GCA_963454935.2 Ilex paraguariensis | reverse complement strand
CAACAACACACAACCAATATCCATTCCAATGCAAGAATATGTAATTCATGTTGGAACCACCCATGCCATGGTATGAATGAAATAAGATTCACTCACGCACCTCAACCTAAGCCTTCACCGGCCTTCACGATACTATGCAATGCAAGTGTAAAACCTTTATCATTGATAAAAATCATCCAATGATCATTTTGAAATATAATTCATATGCTTTGAAACCCCTTCCATTGTTGGATGTTTCCTATTCAATGAACATTTTATACAACAAAACCATGTGTCTTTGTTGGGTACCAAATTCTGGAATCACACCGCTGGCTACGTACGCCTTACACTTTTCTGAAATTTCACCTCAGGAAGTATATGAACCAAGTGGTCGGGTTTTTCACCAGAGGGAGTGTCTAACCCTACTTGCTATACCCAACACAAGTTTTTCACATGCAATATGCGACTCCAAGGGATCTTCAATCCAACATCTCCAAGTCCACATATCAATTACCAAGAGTGGTATTGATTACTTCATGCATACACACCCACTCTCATGCCTAAGCCCATGAATGTGATGCAACCTCATGCCCAAAATACAATGGATGCCAAATGAGCAATTTATCCACATATCTCATGGCAGTTCATGTCATCAGCTTATAAATTCCATAAATCATTATTATGCTCAATACACCAATAAGCATATATCCACATATCGCAACAATTCAAACATGTTATTTACATCAAAATAACAACATTAAATTACCCAAGGCATTTTATCAAACACCTTCAAGGCACAATTTATGTAATCACACAAATCATATTATCACACCAATTTGCCTATATCATTTCAAGGCACATTTGAACACATAGCATATCCATGCATATCAAATTCCAAGGAAATCACACAAGTAATTTCCTATGCCGAACTTAACTAGGAATTGGTCTAGGCCAATTTCCACACCCAGTTCCATAACCATAGTCAAAAGACCTAGGTTGTTCTACATCCTTACCCATTCCCTAATACAAACTAGGTAAGAAGTCAACCCAAGTAGGAGAATCCCTATCTCTTGAAGCATAAAAGAAAGGGAGAAACCTGAAGAATGACTCCCAAGCCTCAAACCCTTGATCTCCCCAAAATTTCTTCTTTGAAACTTTGGTGGAATCCCTCGTTCTTGGTACGTATGCATAGCCTTCGTCGCGTAGACCAATTTTAATTCTTGGATCAAGCAATTCCGACCAACGGAACTCCTTTAGATCGCAAAAGAAAGGTAGAAAATGGATTTCTTTCTTCTCTCTCTTTTCTCTCTTCAACGCTTGAGCTTAGCCGGCCAATTGGGTGAGCAAAATATCTGATTTTTCAGATATTAAACCCTATTTATACTTTTAATTCCATGGTCCACATTGCTCTGCTCGTTTATTACTTCCGAGTCCGTTTTTAACCCAAAACGACTTCATTAAATTTCGATTTTAGTTCAAATTACTTTTATTTGAAATTTTACTCAATTATAAGGAAATTTTATAATTTTTATTTTTGGGAACGTTTAAAAGTTCATTCGTCACCCAGTTGTTTCGTAAAATGTGTAAAAATTCGACTATCTCAGAATTCAATAAAAATTAACATGACAGCTCGATTTCGTTATGCGAATCCAACGGTGAAGTCCGTTATTCCATCCGAACTCTATAAAAATATGCATTTTTAAATCTACATAATAGTGATAAATTACTATTTTACCCTTTTTCAGAAAAAGTTTAAATTTACCCGGGTTTTACATACAAAGTATCTCAACTTTGCTAGATGTATTTAATCATCCAATGAGCAAGTGGAATATAAAGCATTAAAGCATAAAGGAGTTGCACACACATAACTTTCGGATAATCTTTACATATTCATCACCTCTTACTAAAGAGTGAATGAGGAACTACTCATTTTTCATGGCCTTGGCAAAGCTAGAAAACTGAGTGTTACTTATCCCTCTAAGTAGAGGAGCTACTAAGTGAAGCAAACTAAACAAAGAGCTTATCTTCAATGAAGAATAAGTGAATCACTTTTCACTCTTCACGGCTTTGGTAAAACTCTAGAAAAGTGGAAGAGTTTCACTCTTCTAAGAAAGAAGGATGCTTAAGCAATGGAAGTGAAATACATGAACAATAAAAGTAGAAGAAAACTAGTTATTTTTGGAGGGTTTCCACCACAACCAAAAGATGAACTATCTCTCTTAATACTTTATAAATAAAAGCAAGTACAACTACAGAGGGAGTCTAAGCCTTCATCATGGTTGATACTAAAATGAAACAAGCAATGTATACAAACTAGCTTTCTACTTTACAAGAGAAGAAAAATTGCTAAGAAGATAAACTCAAAAAAGGATTTTTGCACCTTTTTTCTCTAAAAGAGGAAGAATGCCCTCTCAAGCTCCCAACATGGGAGTATTTATAGGCAAGGAAGGGGATAGGGGAAGATGGGAGATAAGAGAGGATGAGTGAATAGTGTTTGCCACCCATGAAAACCAATTACTCTGCAGGCAATCTGTGGAGGACATTTGAACGTGAATTGACGTTTGAACGTTGTCTGACGTTCGAATGTTTCTTCTGGTCTTGCTTTATAAGCATTCGAATGCCAGATGGGGCCTGACCTTTTCCACTCAAGTAGTCTTCTGTCAAAGTTCATTTCCACACTTTATGCAGAAGTTTGTTCTTCAACTGATTCCAAAAGACGTTCGAACATTGAATGGCATTCGAACGTGATACTCAAGTACTTCAGACTCCTCCTTCTTTGTTTGCTACAACACGCCATGTCTCATCAGTTTGGCCTTCAATCAACTCAAGTGGACGTTCGAACGTTAGTTGGCATTCGAACATGGTACTTAAGTACCTCAGGGTCCTGGTGCTTGACTGCAACACACTATCTCAATAGACTGGTTTTGTCATAGTTCAAATTGACGTTCGAACGTGATTTGGCATTCGAACGTTCTTGCGTTGTTCCAAGCCTCTCCAATTTCATTCCCTAATGTGCTGGTGCGACATTCAAGCGTGACTTTTGTTGCCCTCGAGCCCTTGTTCACTTTAGAACCTGAAATATCCTTACTTGAACTTCATCAAAGTACAACTAGTCCTAAAAAGGCATAATATGCTACATTTAAGCACTAATTATCCGCCGGTGTGAACTACGTACATGAAATGTTTTCCAACGAACGATGAGCCACGCTCAATAGGGTATTTCCTAAAAAGGCTACTCCCCAACCTAGATACATATGAAATGTTTACATGCAACAATCAACCATTCAAAATATTTCCATCAACAATATGCATTCAATGACAAGAATTTCATGCCATGTCATGAAATGGGATGTGACTCACTCATGCACTTTAACCTGAGCCCTTACCAACTCTCACAACACAATGCAATGCCAATGTGTGAAAATCAGACATTTCAAGCCCTCAACATCGATGTTACACATTGATTGATAATTTTATAAACAAAATCATGCGTCTTTGTTAGGTAGCGGACTTTTGGTGTCGCACTGTCGGCTCTGCACACCGATACACTTTTATGGACTTGCACATTCGGAAGTGTATATACTAGTAGTTAGGTTTTGCACCCAAGAAAAAGTCTAGCTCTTCTTACTATACCCGACACAAGTTTTTCATGCAATTGTACGACTCAGTCGAAACATCGTTCCAACTTTTTTTGAGCCCACCTATCATCCACCAAGTATGGTGTTTGATCAAACATATGCACACAGACCTACACCCATGTCGACGTACACGAATGCGATATTCCCGTGCAAATGCAATGTTCCCGTGCAAATGCAATGTAATACACCATTGCAAGACTATTAGCATGTTCAATATGTAATGAATGCCATATGAACAATTTCAACACATACCATGGATAATTATATCCTAAACACATAATTTGCATAATCTATTAATTGCCAATATATCATAAGCATATATCAACATTTAATTCAACACAATTTTCAAGCATGTTATCACATAATCATGCGATTAACACACTCAATTAATCAAGGCATAATATAAACACATAACATGCCCACATATCACATTTTGCCAAGAAATTACATACCTAGCAATTTCCAGTCACCAATTCACACTAGAATTAAATTCACCCATTTCTAATACCCAATTCTATCAACTTTACAACAATAGGCAAGTGATAAATAATTCTATCAACCTACCCATCTAGCAGTATCTCATATAAACACCTTAGGTTGGAAATAAATCTAATTAGGAAGAAAATTCTACCTCTTGAAGCGTAAAACGACGTTAAAAAACTCCAAGAACCCAAAACAAGTTAGAATCTCCACTTCTCCAAATCCCCTTTTTTGAACTTCGGTGAAAACCCTCCTTGGTATGGTTGTGTAGCCCACGACTTTTGTTCTTGGCTCGTTTTTGATTTGAGCGACAAGGAGGCGTAGATCATAGAGAGAAGTTGAATTTTCTCTCTTTTCCCTCTCTTATCTCTTACATTAAAACACAGCTGATAAATAGGGGAGAAATATGATTTTTTATCCCTATTTATACTCCAAGGATACTTGGCCCACAACGCGCCACACGTCCTCCTTTCCCGAGTTCGTTTTCGTCCCGAAGCTATTAAATTTCGTCCCAATTCAAGTTCAAAATTTTTTTCTACAAACCTTCTTTAAATTATTTTCTAACTTTTAAAATTTTATTCAAAATTTCATTTTTGGGTCTCTTGAGACCCGATCACCCAGTAAAACGTGAAAAATTCGACTATCTCAGAATTCAACGAAATTTGATAGGACAACTAGATTTCGCGAGACGAATCCAACAATGAGGTCTGTTTCATCACCCGAGCTCTAACAATATTCAGGTTTGCAACCCATACCATATAACAAATACCATTTTGCCCCTTTTCGTAAAAAGTTTAAATTTACCTCAGTTTCACATTCTTTCCCCCTTAAAAGAATTTCGTCTCCAAAATTCACACATACATGCACATATAATGACATGCATATGTGAGTAATTCTATACTTAAAATTATAAAAATGTACCTCCATCCTCGAACAAGGACGGATAACTAATGCATATGGTGTCCTCACGCTCCTAGGTCGTCTCCTCCACACCTCGGTGTTGCCATAGCACCTTCACTAGCCTCATAGTCTTGCCTCGCAAAACTTGCTTTCGGCTATACATAATGTGCACCGGTCCTTCCTCGAAGGTCCTATCCGTATCAACAATCAGCTCACCCTAATCCACTATATGCATCGGATCTGGAGTATACTTTCGGAGCCTAGAGACATGGAACACTGCGTGAACACCAAATAGGTTTGGTAGTAACGCCAACCAGTATGCCACTGAACACACCATCTCGAGTACCTCAAAGGGCCCGATAAACCTTGGCAACAAATTTTCCTGCTTTCTGAACTTGACCATTCATTTCTTGGGCATCACCTTCAAGAAGACATGATCACCAACCCCAAAATCTTGAGGTCATCGCCATCTATTAGCGTAACTCTTCTGCAGAGTATGGAGACATGGAACACTGCGTGAACACTAGATAGGTTTGGCAATAATGTTAACCAGTAAGCCACTGAACACACCCTCTTGAGTGCCTCAAAGGGCCTAATAAAATCTCGGCAACAATTTTTCCTACTTTCCAAACTTAACCATTCATTTCTTGGGCATCACCTTCAAGAAGACATGTTCACCAACCTAAAACTCTAGAGGTCGTCGCCGTCTATTAGCGTAGCTCTTTTATCGGCTCTGAGCCAGGGGGAGACACTTTCGTATTAGGTTCACCTTCTCCAAGGTGTCTCTGACTAAATCCAGACCCATAGAGGGTCTCTTTCCAACCCCTATCCAACAAATTGGAGAATAGCACAGCCTCCCATAGAGTGCCTCATAGGGTGCCTTTTGTACGCTCGTTTGGTAACTATTATTGTAGGCAAACTCCACTAAGGTTAAATACTCTTCCCAACTACCTTTGAGATCTAGGATGCATGCCCGTAGCTATCCTCTAAAATCTGGATGGTCCTCTCTGACTGACCGTTCGTCTAGGTATGAAAGGTTGTACTCATCATCAATTATGGCCCTATGGCCCGCTAGAAGCTCTCCAAAATGTGGGTTGTAAACTTGGGGTCCCAATCCGATAATATAGACACGGGCACCCCATGTAGCCGAACAATCTCTCGTATATACAATCTGTAGAATTCCTCCAGTTTGAAGGTCATTTAAACCGCCAAAAAATGTGCTGACTTGGTAAGCTGGTCCACTATCATCTACACCGCATCATGCCCCCACAATGTATGTGGCAAGTGGGTCACAAAATCCATCGTGATGTGCTCCCACTTCCACTCAGCCGCCTCCTAGGGCTGGAGCAACCCAGCTGGACTCTGGTGCTTAGTCTTAACCTGCTGACATGTGAGACATCTATTGACAAAGTTTTTAACGTGTCTCTTCATCTCACTCCAATAATACTGGCAACGAAGATCATGGTACATCTTCGTGCCACTAGGGTGCACATCAAATCAGGAGTAATGGAACCCCCTAAGGATCTCCTCTTTCAGATCCATTAACTAGAAAATCAAAACCTTCTCCCCTATACCGAAGGCTGCCATCTGAGTGAATGGCCTAGCCCTCGTCACTTGTACCCGCTTGCACTCAGTCCCTGATGGATGATAACTCTAGATCCTTCCCTTGGGACTCAATCACCCTGCTCAGTAGGGAAGATGTAGCCACCAAGCTCCCTAAAATACCCTGAGTCTGAGCTCGATAATGTAGCCCAAGCTGTCTCACAGTCTTAAGTATCCACCAATCTCAGGAAGCCACACTAGCCATAATTTCACGTAAATTTTGGCTAAATGCATCAGCCACCACATTTGCCTTACTGGGATGGTAATACTAAGTGAAGTCATAGTCCTATGGGTACTCCATCCATCTACACTGCCTCATATTGAAAGTGTATTTCAGACTTTTGTGGTTTGAAAATACCTCAAACTGCTCACCTTATAGATAGTGGCACCAAGCCTTCACGAAAAAGACTCTAACCACCAACTCCATATCATGTGTGGAGTAATTCTACTTGTGGTTCTTTAATTGTCGAGAACTATAAGCCACCACTCTCCCAAACTGTATCAAAACACAACCAAGTCCGTCTCTGGAGACATCACAGTACATTGTGTATATCTGTCCCCTCTTCGGGACTATCAAAATAGGAGCTGAAATAAGCCTCCTCTTTAACTCCTAGAATGCCTTCTCACACAATTCATCCCGCTGAAAATTGACCTCCTTCTAGGTCAACCTGGTCATAGGTGCGGCTAGTCAGGAGAAGTCCTCGATGAACCTCTGGTAATACCCTACCAATTCCAAGAAACTACGTATCTCGAAGACTGACTTCGGCCTCTCCCAACTCATAACTGTCTCAACCTTCTCTGAGTCAATTGAAACCCCCGAAGCCAATACCACGTGTCCCAAAAAAATTACCTACATAAGCCAAATTCACACTTACTGAACTTGGTGTACAACTGGTGGTCTCTAAACATCTGGAGAACAACCCTTAAGTGATCTTCATGCTCCTCCTCAATCTTGGAGTAGATCAAGATGTCATAAAAAAAAATAAGACAAACTAATGTAGGTAGGGCTGGAACACCCTATGCATGAGATCCATAAATGTCATTGGGGCATTCATCAATTCGAAGGGCATCACGGTGAACTCAAAATGTCCATACCACGTTCTGAATGTCGTCTTAGGGTTATTTGTTGATTAACCGTAATTAGTGTATAAATTATAATAATTAAATAAGTTAAATTGATAAGACAAAATAGCTAAAAACTATTAATTAGGGTTTGTGCAGGAATCAGGGTTTTATGTGTATTATGTTTAAAATTTTAGGGTTTAATGCGGGATTATTGCAGGATACATAGAACAAATTGTCAAAGATTGAAAGGACAAGGGATCAAAGCGTAATTCAAACAAAGAAGAGTCAACACACTAAGAAGATAAAGATCCTGCAAGGCTCCATCATCTGGACGGTGGAGGGGCGTCCGGACGACTGCCCAAGTCGGCTCAAACTCATCCTGACACCTCTTGCTTTCTCCTCTATATATAGGCATGCAATTCTTCATTTCAAGGCGGCAAGGCATACACAGAGAAGTCCAAAGAGAATTCCAAAAGAGAAAAAAGAAAGAAAAAAAACAGAAAGAGAAAAAGAGAAATTGCAATCCAATCTAGTCCGTTATACACTTCAGTCAAAACTCTATATTTCTACATTTTTGTTGTATCTTTCTATTCGGATAGTTGAACTGCCACCACTTTTTTGTCTTGAGAGATAATAAAGGTGGTTGTGTTTCAGTTGTTCCTTGTGAAAGTAGTTTTAGAGCCTGCATTTTAATTTCAGTTGTAATGAAAACTGCCCGCACTCCGTGCTTGTCTGTAGCAATGGGGCATGAGTAGTTACTTATATCCTCTAGTGAGAGGTAAACATATGTACAATATTGGTTAACTACTAGAAATGATGATGTTTTATTCATATATTTTTCTATATATGTACGTATACGCTTCATTTATGATACAATGATGTACGTAATTTTTGTGCTGTATTTGGAATTATGTCATCAGTGCATCATGAACCTATCGGTTAAATATCTACGGTGTTCCTATCGGTATGGCTTTTCCTCCACTGGAACACTGAGGATGTTCTACTGATGCATGGTGCAAAACTTAAATGATCCTCATAAATGGCTTGTCCTTCTGGACTATAAGGGTTGTTTAACTACTATATATAACTATCAGATTAATGACCTAAGTGATTCTCATGAACAACTTGTCCTTCTGGATTACTAAGATCGTTTAACTGGTATACATGATAATATTGTCAGTCAAATATCTACGGTATTCCTATCGGTATGGCTTGTCCTCCACTGGAATGCTGAGGATGTTTAACTGGTATATATATCACAGATGACCTATTAAATAATTCAAGTATTCCTCATGAATGACTTATCCTTTTGGTTCACTTGAATTAATCAAATGGCACATCCATAACTAGCTAACCTAAGAAGTTGTTGTGTTATAACTTAATACCATCAGCTAACCTAAGAAGTTGCTGAGTTATGGTTTATTATGTTGTCACTTACTATCATGGAGTCAATTGAATAATTCAAGTATTCCTCAAGAATGGCTTGTCCTTCTAGTTCACTTGGATTAATCAATTGACACGGATACCACCAGCTAATCTAAGAAGTTACTGTGTGATGGTTGATATACATCAAACCTACCAGTTGACTTGTCAGCAACAACATTTCTAGTGCTTGAACAATATAACGCGTATGGGATTGTTAAACCGAAAGATACTTTTTATATTATTATCTTAATCTTAATCTACTTGCAAATAAACTTTTAATTAGACTAGTTATCAATCTAAGCTTACATCACAAGCTATCACATGCTGTCCTATTCGAAATAACAACTTCACTATTTTTATTGTATTTCCTAATTACAAACACTCTTTGTGGGATCAATACTTGAACTTAAAACCGAGAAAACTATGATTTGACCACTTATACTTGGGTGTATAACATAAAAATTAGATCACATGTAACACCCCAAAAACCACCTTGGACGACATTACAACTTAAAACCATTCACATCATGAGAGCAACTAATAAAATCCATCAATAAATAAAAATTCATTCATCATATCTAATATTTACAACATCATCCCAAAAGAATATGCCTAACCATGACAATTACATCCAAAAGAATCAAATTTAACTTGCAACAGGATAACAAAAATATTAGACTTCACCGAGTCTCAAAAGGAATTTCCTAGTCTAGTACCTACGAGAGTATAGCCCTAAGCATTCACCTCGGGTTCCACGTGCCCGTCTAGCGGAGCTTCCCAATGCACCTGTTCTTCAACTCCGAGCTTCTCATCTAACACATAATCTAAAAATATATTGTTTGTAGGGGGTGAGCACTAAGCTCTGTAGCAACATTCCTCCCAAACTCGAACAAGGTTTAGAAAACATATAAAGCAAGTCGGTCTCATTTCGCAAATATCATATAGCAATTTTGAAATAAAACAGTGACCATTTATGTGATCTCAAGTGAATGCAATAGCAAATAAGTTAAATGAAAGGAATAGACATATTGGAGTTATAGAAATCGAATACTCATTCAATAGCGTCATCTAACATTCTCATGTATGTTGGTTGCTTCCCATGAATCTACACCACGATTCTACCTCGTTCACCCACCACAATCACACAATCCCAACATTTTAGGAAGGGCGTATACCATCTCTCACGGCATTGACAAATCCTTCCCAAGAAAGGTATACCATCCCTCAGCCTTGAACTTACGTGAACAATAGTGGTTGTTCTCACAAACAACAAATCACTACAAGTGTTAGAAAACCATTTCACCCCCATTTGGATAGACTAACCTCTAACACTCTACGGTGGTGCTCGAATGTAATTCAAGTCCATCACAACAACCATACAAGAGATGCAATAACAAACATTTTCTCAATATCACAAGGAAATCTAAAATTCCCAAATTTTTACAATTTGTAATACAAGAGAACAATTTAAGAAAATAAGCAAGAGATCATCACAACATCATTTTATTACTCAACACAAAGCACTTGGGTTTTAAAATCAAGAACAAAGGAAGAATCAAGAGAAAAATCCATCTCTCTTAAAAATTAGGGTTTTAAATCAAGAAAAAGAGATTTTATGGGTATTCAACCCTAACTTTGTTTAAAACATGATAATAACTGCAAGAAGACCAAGAAATGATGATTTCATAATATATGTATAAGATTTAGAGTCAAAGAATACATATATACACGCCCTAGTCTCAATGAACAAGCATTAAAGAAAAACCTGACCTTGGTGTTCTTGAAAATTAGAGCTTTGATCCAATCCAATGTGCAAATCCCCTTTGATGTTTTGTTTTTTCCCACTCTTTCTTCCTCTCTAAAGTTTCCTAGGGTTAGAGATGTTGAAATGGGGCTAAAGGAGTTGTCCTTAAGTATTTATAGTGGAGGGAAAGCCGGCTATTCGCGACTTAAAAATTTTAGATTTTTGAAAAACCTTCTGGAAGGTTTTTAATTGACCTTTTGGAAGGTTTGCCTATTGGACAAACATTTCCATTAACCTTCTGGAAGGTTTTTCATCGACCTTCCAGAAGGTTTGCCTATTGGATAAACATTTTCATTAACCTTTTGAAAGGTTTTTCATCAACCTTTCAGAAGGTTTTGTCTACTGGATAAACATTTTCATTAACCTTTCGGAAGGTTTTGCCTTTTTTTCTACAAATTCTCCCTTGTTCATTTCCAACCCATTCCAATCCGTTCCACAACCACCCAAAACTAACCCAAACTTATAAAATATACATTTGTACATCAAACATGGTTGAAACAAGTTCTATTACAAAGGATTCATACATTTACCCGGGTTTTTACAATATTACCATTTCTACGGTTATAACCTACATGGTTCATACCTACGCCATTACACAAATTAAAATTACTAACATTTTTATCATTATATTAATATCAACATGTGGGGGTTTACAACGAAATAGGTCAAATCAAGTTTTTGGCGCTGTTTCTGGGGAGTAATGGTAATTTGAAATCAAATAAGACACAAAAGTTGTTTACTTGTACTATATGTATATAAAGTGTGTTTTCTTTTTAAATAGTTTATGTCTGTTCATTTGTTAGTAGGGTCTGTAAATCAATCATCTCCTTCGTCTTCATCATCTTCATCTACACTAGAATCATTTGAATTAAGTATGGCTCAAAACATTCCTAGGGAAGAACCTAGAGAACAAGAAGTAGTTCAAAATATTTGACTATTAAAAGAATATTTACGTCCTACATGAACTAATGTCCCGTCATGTTTTGCTTTTCCAACAGACGCTCCAAATATTAATATTAAGCCAGGAACAATACAGTTATTACCACAGTTTCATGGTTTGGAAACTGAGAATCCTTATGTACATATGAAAGAATTTGAAGAAGTCTGTGGAACATTGCAAGATAATTCTGAAATGGTTAGATTAAAACTATTTCTTTTTTCTTTAAAAGATAAAGCGAAACAGTGGCTTAATACTTTAAGGGCTAATTCTATCACAAACTGGCAAGCTTTACAAGTTGAGTTCTTTAAAAAGTTTTTTTTCTGTACATCGTACTAATACATTAAGACATCAAATAATAAATTTTTCTGTAAAAGAAGGTGAAACTTTTATCAATGTTGGGAAATATTTAAAGATTGATTAACCCTAATTAGTGTGTAAATAAAATAATTAAGTGATCAATTTTGTAAGATAAAATCGCTAAACATTATGAATTATAGTTTGTGTGCAAAGTAAAGTTTTTAATACTTTATGTATAAATTTTAGGGTCAAATGCAGAAATAATGGGAAATACAATGCAATTTTGCAAGAGTTGAAACTATGAAGGACTAAGGTGTAATAAAGAATCATGGACAAATCAAAAGGCAACAAGTGGTAGCTCCAGAAGAAGACACCTTGCACTATTGCAAGGCTTAACCTTTAGGAAGGTTAAGGTAGGGGTTAGGACCCCCCGACACATGGAAGCTCCAGAACGCGACAAGTGGAAGCCTAAGACCGCGACATCTAGCTCTGCTGCAAGGATCAACATTCCTAAAGGGTGAGAAGGGGATTAGGACCCCTCCGTGACCGAAATTTCACCCTCCCCTATAAATAGGGGTCTTGCCTTCATTCTTCAAGAGACTTGAAACATTCCATTCCAAGTACTCCAAGCCTTCACAATACCATTTCAAGAGAAAATTTCCTTCCTACCAAGAAAGCTAGCTGGCCATCAAAGAGAGAAAGAAAAGAGAAAGAAAAAGCCTTTGAAAGCTAGTTCGTTTGTTACTCTGTATTTCTATATTTCTAAAATATCTTTCTATTCGGATGGTTGAACTGCCGCCACTTTTTTTTTGTCTTGAATGGTATTAAGGGTGGTTATGTTTCAATTGTTCCTTGTGAAAGAAGTTTTATTTTAATTGTAATGAATACTACCCACACTTCTTGCTTGTCTGTAGCAATGGAGCGTGAGTAGTCGTTTATACCCTCCAGTGTGAGGGGAACATATGTATATTACTGTTTAGATTATGGAAATGCTGATGTTTTATTTATACGTTTATTTATATATGTATTATATGCTTAATGCGTGATATAGTGATGTTTATAATTTCGGTGTTGTGCCTTGGATTATATCATCAGTATATCATAAGACCCGCCGGTCTAGCAACCACGGCGTTTCTATCGGTATGGCTTTGTTTCCACCGAAATGCTGAGAAAGTTGACTGATGTGTGGTACAAACCTAAATGATCCTCATGAATGGCTTGTCCTTCTAGATTATGAGGGTTGATTATTATTATATATAATTATTATGACAGTCTAACAACCACGATGTTCCGATCGGTATGGCTTTGCTTCCACCGGAACGTTGAGGCTGTTTAACTGGCACATCTATACCCAGTGTAGCTTAAGAAGCAGTTGTGTTATAATATATTACCACCAGTGTAGCCTAAGGAGCAACTGTGTTATGGTTTATATATATGCACTTGCAATCATGAGATCAAATGAGTAACTCAAGTATTCCTCATGAATGACTTGTCCTTCTAGTTTGCTTGAGTTAATCAATTGACATAGATATAACCGGTGTAGCTTGAGAAGCAGCTGTGTTATAATATATTACCACCAGTGTAGCCTAAGAAGCAATTGTGTTATGGTTTATATATATGCACTTGCAATCATGAGATCAAATGAATAACTCAAGTATTCCTCATGAATGGCTTGTCCTTCTGGTTTGCTTGGGTTAATCAGTTGACATAGATATAACCGGTGTAGCTTAAGAAGCAGTTGTGTTACAATATATTACCACCAGCGTAGCCTAAGAAACAGTTGTGTTATGGTTTATTTACATCAGACCTGCCGGTTGACTTTCCAGTAACATGAGAGTTAATTGTTGTGACGTAGCATTTCCAGTATCTAACCTATATAATGCATATGGGACCCTTAAACTGAAGGGTATCTTTTTTATTCTTGTTGCTAACGCATTTACTTACACACTTTATTATTTCTGTCATTAATCTGTTTTATGTACGCATTTTATTATCTCTGCACTTTATTTCCGCATTGCTTTTATTTAAATAAACTAGTTATCAAACTAAGCTCACACCACAAGCTATAAAATAATATTCTGCTTCAAACAACACTTTTAATTTTTATTTTATTTTATTTTATAGTCTAAATTACTAAACTCTTCGTGGGATCGATACTTGGACTTAAAACCGAGAAAACTACAATTTGACCACTTATACTTGGGTATATAATATAATATAATTCAGACCACTAAAAAGTGTGAATCAAAGATCTTCTCCAAGCTTGTCCACATCATGCATTTGAAAATTGGACCTTAGTTGATTTTTTTTTTATGATGTTGGTTCACTTGCAATGCGACAATTTGTTGAAATGATGGCCTAGGGGGAATTCATGAGTAAAAATCCTGAAGAAGCATTCTAATTTTTTGATACTATTTTTGAGAGTTCCCATATGTGGGACTCAACTTCTTCAAATATAGTGGAAACTAAGTCATCTACATCCAAAAGGGGAAAATATGTATTAAAAGAAGATGATGATTTAAGAGTTAAAATGGCTAGTTTATCTCAAAAACTAGAAGCCTTAGAAATGAAAACAATTAAACAAGTATCTGTTGTGTTAACTACTGATCAAATATGTAAAATTTGTGCGTTGTCAGGATATCCTGCAGCAGAGTGTTCAACTATACCTGCATTCAAAGAAGTGTTAATTGAATAATCTAATGTTGTTCCAAATTGTAATAATAAGCCTTATTTGAACCCATATTCTGAAACTTACAATCTAAGATGGAGAAATCATCCAAATTTTAGTTGGAGAAACACACGACCTACAAATCAAACACAAGGTCCACCACAGTCACAAAATCAGCAACATTATCAACCATACTAACCCCCACAAAGAAGAACTCTAGAAGATACTATGAATCAATTTATTCAAAGTCAAATGAGTTTTAACACTCAAAAAAATCAAGCTTTTAATGATTTTAAAGCTCAAACTTCTCAAAGTATTGAAGATATCAAGAGTCATCTAGCTAAATTAACTCAATCCCTTAGTATGTCAGAAAATGAAAATTTTTTATCTTAGCCTAAACCTCCGCAAAGTCAAAATCAAGCTAATGTTGTATCCTCTAAACCTTCTCCAAGTCAAGTACAAGCAATCACAACGTTAAGAAGTGGTAAAATCATTGGTAAAACTATTAAACCTAAAATCCTTAAAAAATTAAAGAAGTCAATTCCTGTTAATGAATCTTTTGAACCTGAACCTTCAGTCAAAAAGCAACCAAAAATACAAAAAAAAAAAAGAAGAAGATCAACCATGTCCTATTCTGTTACCTTTTCCTCCAAGGGTCAGGAAACTTACATCTGAAAAAGATTAATCTGAAATTTTTGAGCTATTTAAACAAGTTAAGACTAATATTCCTTTGTTAGATGCAATTAAATGCATTTCAGCTTACGCTAAGTTTTTAAAAGATCTTTGCACGATAAAAAGAAAAACTAATGTACCAAAGAAAGCATTTCTAACTGAACAAGTCAGTACTATAATACAACATAATACTCTTCTAAAGTACAAAGATCCAAGAAGTGCAACAGTCTCATGCATCATTGAGAATTTTTGAATTGAATAAGCTATGCTAGATCTTGGAGCCAGTTGTAATTTAATGTCATATTCAGTATATACACAATTAGGATTAAGTGAACTAAAACCCACCAGTGTTACACTATAATTAGTAGACCGATCAATAAAAACTCCACAAGGAATCCAATATTAGTTTGAAAATATTACAGAGTATTGATTGAATTTAGTTGGGAAGTATAAATGGATTAGAAGGGTCATAAGTTGGACAATCGTTCAGGATGATATCTAGAGTTTGATATGAATCTCTATTGTTCCGTGAGATCTTTTAACGTTATTAGATATAATGGATGCTAGGAGAATATAGAGTTCTTTTTCTTGTCTCTTTAGTACATTATTAAGATAGGTTTGATTAATTATACTTGAGTATTGTTGGTATGGGTATGGAAGGTTCTAACTTGACAGATAGTAGGGATAATTGGAAAGATGTAATTTGGGGAATCAATGATGATACCTATGCAGATTGGCTTTGACATGGATGTAGAAACCTTGTGTAATTTTTGAGATAAATGACTATGGTTATCCTAGTAATTAGCAGATCGTTATTATTTTGGGAATTATGAATAAGGATTAAGATTGTGATGACTAATGTGGGAAAATTGAGGAACATTGGTTTAATCATTGGGAGTTTTGTTGTAGTTTTGATTATATCATAAGAAGCCTGGTGATAGGGAATTGAAAGATATTTTGAGATCCTTGATAGTCTATCTCCATATTTTGGTATGTTACAAGATATATATTGTAATGGATTGTATCATAGAGATTCGAAAGTATAAGTATCGTGAAAAGAGTTGTAATGTTAATGAAAGCTAGTAAGAATTGATTACATGGTTATTAGTTCTACCTCAAGTTTAGAGATTGAGAATGAATACCTGGGAGATAGAAAATAATTGGCCTTAATCAATTTGATAAACATGTAGAGTTATTAAGAGTGATCTAAAAGTATGAATCTGGATACAAATGAGTTATGAAGGGGATGGTAAGGCTTCTTGAGTTGAGCTCAAGATTGGGACTGAAAGCAAATATGTTGGAGATATAACTTGACACTTAGCCTAATTATAATAGTTGGTCAATTACAAAAACCCCCTTTGAATGGATTTGATGGATCGTTAGTGTACACATTTTGGAAGTTATAAATTGAAAAACAAGTATAGTTAGATTTCAATTGTACAATTTGGGTGGAATCTGACATATCTTCTAAAAACTTTAAAGACATATAGGAATTCCTATCGTTTGGCTAGTCTTGATTTCTGAATTGGTGGATTATAATTTATATCAGAGTGCGCAATGAACTACTTGAGTAATGACTACAATGGTGCAAGTAAGGAGTATGATGAGGAATTACAAATAGATGTGCAACATCAAAGTGGATTCTAGAATATTGACTTACGTAGGAGTGTGAAGCTATGATTTGAAATTATTGTTAGGTTTCAAAGATTGTGAAATTCTCTTGGCTAGTGAGAGAAACAAAGTGATTAAGAATATTGTATCTACTCAGGAATGGAGATGAATCTTACGGTGATATCATTAATAAATTTTGTATTACACCATGGTGGTAGTATAGGAAAGATGAACAATCCTAATAGCGAAATTGCATTTGAGTTATTTGGATATGCTTATGAATAAGCTACATGTAAGAAACAAATATGAGGTTTATTGAAATGGTTGGTGAAATTCAAAAGAGAAGTGATATTTGATGAGTACAAAATTAAGTATTATGATCAAGTAGTTATGCATGATGAGAAATTAGTTGGAACAATCGTATGCAATTATTGAAAATAAAGGTGGTAAATGAACTCTAGTGAAGGAATGTAATCTTGAGGACCTTAAGTAACTGCAATGACGTTATAAGTGGAAAGGATGGATATAAAATTTATAATATGATATTCTATTTTGATCTTGTATTTGATGCTTAAGGGAATAACATACGTTGAGAACCTATGGTAAATTAGAATTAGATAGACTAACTCGACGATTAAGTTTCGAGGACTAAACTTTCTTTAAGGGGGTTGGATTATAAACCCCCACATGTTTATATTAATATAATGATATAATTTTTTAGTAATTATGACGTAATAATGAACCACATAGATTATAATAATAGAAATAAATATTTGGGAGACAAATTGATTGTGAAGTTTAAGTTGAGAAGGTATTTAAGCTTGGAAGAGGTTGTTAGGTAAGTTCAAAACATTTTTAGGTCAAAATAAGATTTCCATTGAATCTGGAAGTTCGAGAAACCTTGGGAGAAGTAATATGGGGTGTATTAGAAGTTAAAAAGTGTTTTGGAGTAAAAGCACACTTTAGAGAGAATTTTGGTAAAAAGGATCTTGGACACTGCCTAGTGTTTTGATCATAACGTTTTATTCTGAAGTCCATTTGATCTGAAATTTTGACAGTGGATATTAGAACTCTAGGGCTACAAAAGTGTATTTCACGAAAATTTTCCAATTCAACCTCTAAATGGGCCAAAACTGCACTGAAAGTTGAAGCAAAAATCTGTCAGTCAAACCGTACCGGTACGCCCAACTGCAGAGGCTAAACAATACGGGTACTGCGTACCGGTACGCTTTATTTAAAGCTTGCCAAATAGTAAAAAAAATTGGGATTTTTATGTTTTAAAACACCATTCTAAGCCCCATTTGTCCCATTCTTTTATTCCACTCTCATCCCACACCTCTTAGAACCCTAGGAGAAGATAAAGAGAGAAAGAAAAGGGAGGAAGAAGGTCTTCAAAGCTTGGGCTTTTGATTTGAAATTCTTGATTTCAAGATTGGGGTTTTCTTCCATTCTTGTCCATTGATGCTAGGGCTAATATATATGTATGTTTTGACTCCTAATCTTATGTATTTGCTATGAGTTCTTTGTTTCTTGGTCTTCTTGCAATTGTTATCATGTTTTAAACAAAGTTAGGGTTGAATACCTATGAAATCTCTTTTTCTTGATTTAAAACTCTAGTTTTCAAGAGTGATGGATTTTTCTTTTGATTCTTCCTTGGTTCTTGATTTCAAAACCTTAGTGCTTTGTGTTGAGTACTAAAATGATATTGATGATGATCTCTTGCATTTTCTTCAATGTTCTATTGAAATGATACATGTGAAAATTTGGAGATGCTTGAAATTACTTGTGCTCTTGGAAATACCCATGGAATTGTTGGTATTGTATCTATTGTGTGGTTGTTTGGATAAATATGGGCTACGATTGACCGGGTATCATGGAGTGGGTAGACGTCTCCTTACTTCGTGCGGGTTTGGACATATCCTACCACTCGTAGTGGGGTTGGTGCCTTGCGAGGATCAAGCCACTATTAGCTCATGGGTGCCATGTCAGAGGATTAGTATACTAATGCTTGGGTTGGATTCGTCACCGCCATTGTGTTGGCACACGCCCTTCCCAAAGGTTGGATATCCTTGCGAGGATTTATGTTTGTGGATATGTGAGACATGATACTTTCAATAGTGACCATGCTAGATCTTACTTCATACCTGAGATACAAATACAGTGGTGGGTTATTGTTCATTGTACCAGAAATGGTTTCTACAAGAATCTTGGAAAGTATGGGATTCCGCAAGAACTTGAGAGAAACGGTTTATGGTGGAATGAATTATTAGTCGTATATTACAGTGGTGGGTTATTGTTCATTGTACCAGGAATGGTTTCTACAAGAATCTTGGGAAGTATGGGATTCCGCAAGAACTTGAGAGAAACGATTTATGGTGGAATGGATTATTAGTTGTATATTGGTTTCACTTATGCATTAAATTACTGTTGTTGCTTAAACTTGAGATCTGTTTAATTGTCCTTGTTTTATTTCAAAATTCATATCTATTATTTGTGAAAGGTGATTGACCATTTTTATATACTTTTTTAAACCTTATTCGAGTATGGGAGAAATGTTGCTATAGAGCTTAGTGCTTACCTCCTACAAATAATATTTTTTAGATTATGTCCTAGAGGATGAGTTGGGAGTGGATGAACCAGCACATTGGGAGACTCCTATAGAAGGGAACGTGAATCCTGAGGTGGACGCTTAGAGAAACATTATCTTTGTTCTAGACTAGAAAATTCATTTTTGAAACATTGTGAAGTCTAGCTTTCTTTTGTAATTCCATTGCGTTATGATAGTTAAATTTTTGGGATGTAAATGCCATGGTTCGACATATCAATTTGGGTATTGTTGTAAATATTTTATGGAAGATGAATGAAGTCCCATTTATTTATAGATTATATTAGTGCTCTCATGATATGAATGATTTTAAATTGTAATGTCGTCTAAGGTGGTTTTTGGGGCGTTACAAAGTTGGTATTAGAACTTAGGAATTAGGTCTTACATGAGAGCTGTAGGTTGTGGACTATCACTGGAATATTAGGTTTAGTTGAAGAAACTCTAGGGTTGAATTTGTTTGAAGTATATGTTTACAAGATAAGTGTGATTTTTTGCTTAATTAGGTTAGGGATTCATTATTTGTTAGAATTCATGGGTTAGCTAGCTTTGAGGAGTTGACAAAAATTTTGGGATGGATATTCTAGTTTTATATCGTGTCGTTTTGGACTATAGGAGACGGATGGTAATTTGGCTTTTGATTTGTAAATGATGCTAGGCATGGATCTTTATGCAAGTCATATTATCTATATTGGAGATGGGTATGAGATAGGATTTGTGACAAAAGACACCCAAACTCGAGTTAGACAAATATAATAGAACCATCTGTCAAACAAACTACCTTTCACTAATTTGATCATAATTCCTTGTTGGAAAATCCAAATGGTGCACCGTTTTTTTTTGTTAGAATTCTAACTCGTATATCTTTCCAATCATATAGGTCACACATGTTAGAAATACCTGAGTTAAATCAGTTTATTCTTTAAATTTGGTAAAAAATCTGCGCCGTGGTATTCCTTGGATAGCAAAATGTCATGCTTTGCTTCTTAAACTCTGAAGAACTTATCCTTAAGTAAGCTTCAGTCATTATTTAGGCTTTGATTTAAAGACACCCCCATGTTGATTGAAGTATTCTAATCACATTTAGTTTTTGAGAGAACAATCACTATAACATGTGTGTTATTTTTACTGAGTATATACCAGAGAAGGATTGACATCAAGACTACCATGAAAGATGGTAATATTTCTCAAGTGATTTTTGAAAATAAAGAAATCAATGTACACACACACACACACACAAAAGGTTTTATAAAAATATATGGATAGTGTTACAACTAATGTACGTTACTCTTATAGTGATCATAAAAAGAAGTATTTTGGCAAGAAAGAAGGAATATCGATTTAATTTTACTTGTGAAAAATATGAATTATGAACTCATAACTACTGAAGTTTGTAGGTAGCTTTACTGAAAACCTTCACGAGACAAAACTCGTCCACTAGGAATAACCTAGGAGTTTAAAGGCTTATTTCATATGCTAAATGCAATTGTGAAAAAATCTATGAAAATAATTTTACCTTTGTTTGTATTATATTTTTATTAATAACTTTTATAATTTACTAGGGACTAGTAAAGTTTGAGTTGGGGAGTGTGATTAACTCTAATTAGTTCATAAATTAGAATAATTAAATAAGTTAAATTGACAAGATAAAATAACTAAAAACTATTAATTAGGGTTAATAAGGGTTTGTGTAGGAATTAGAGTTTTATGTGTATTATGTTTAAAATTTTAGGGTTTAATGCAGAATTATTGCAAGATACATAGAACAAATTGTCAAAGCTTGAAAGGACAATGGATCAAAGTGTAATTGAAACAAAGAAGAGTCAGCACACCAAAAAGATAAAGATCCAGCAAGGCTCCACCGTCCGGATGGTGGAGGGGCATCCGGACAGCTACCCAAGTCAGCTCAAACTCATCTTGACACCTCTTGCTTCCTCCTCCTCTATATATAGGCATGAAATTCTTCATTTCAAGGCGGTCGGGCATACATAGAGGAGTCCAGAGAGAATTCCAAAAGAGAAAAAGAAAGCAAAAAAAGAAAGAGAAAAGAGAAATTGCAATCCAATCCGATCCGTCATACACTTCAGTCGAAACTCTGTATTTCTACGTTTCTGTTGTATCTTTCTATTCGGAAGTTGAATTGCCGCCACCTTTTTGTCTTGACTAATAATAAAGGTGGTTGTGTTTCAGTTGTTTCTTGTGAAAGAAGTTTTAGAGTTTGTATTTTAATTTCAGTTGTAATGAAAACTACCCGCACTCCGTGCTTGTTTGTAGCAATGGGGCCTGAGTAGTTACTTATATCTTCCAGTGAGAGGTAAACATATGTACAATTTTGGTTAACTACTGAAAATGCTGATGTTTTATTCATATATTTTTCTATATATGTATGTATATGCTTCATGCATGATACAATGATGTACGTAATTTCTATGCTGTGCCTGGAATTATGTCATCAGTGCATCATGAACCTGTCAGTTAAATATCTATGGTGTTCCTATTGGTATGGCTTGTCCTCCACCGGAACACTGAGGATGTTCTACTAATGCATGGTACAAAACCTAAATGATCCTCATGAATGGTTAGTCCTTCTGGATTATCAGGGTTTTTTAACTACTATATATAACTATCAGATTAATGACCTAAATGATCCTCATGAACGGCTTGTCCTTCTGAATTACTAAGATCATTTAACTGGTATACATGATAATATTGTCAGTTGAATATCTAAAGTATTCCTATCAGTATGGTTTGTCCTCCACCGGAATGTTGAGGAAGTTTAACTGGTATATATATATCACATATGACCTATTGAATAATTTAAGTATTCCTCATGAATGGTTTATCCTTCTGGTTCCCTCGAATTAATCAAATGGCACATTCATAACCAGCTAACCTAAGAAGTTGTTGTGTTATAACTTAATACCACTAGCTGACCTAAGAAGTTGCTGAGTTATGGTTTATTATGTACTCACTTACTATCATGGAAGTTTATTGCTATAAGATGGCATTTCCAGTACTTGACTAATATAACACATATGAGATCCTTAAACTGAAGGATACTTTTTATATTATTCTCTTAATCTTAATCTACCTGCAAATAAATGTTTAATTAGACTAGTAATCAATCTAAACTCACATCATAAGCTATCACATGCTGTCCTATTTGAAATAACAACTTCACTATTTTTATTGTATTTCCTAATTACAAACACTCTTCCTAGGATCGATACTTGGACTTAAAATTGAGAAAACTACAATTTGACCACTTATACTTGGGTGCATAATATAAATATTAGATCACGAAATAGGTGGAATCATTTGTCTCCCTAATCCTCAACTGATGGTAGCCAGTGTGAAGATCTATCTTGGAGTAGACTTGCACTCCCCTCAACTAATCAAACAGATCATCAATTCTTGACAAAGGATATCTATTCTTGATAGTAACCCGATTCAACTACTAGTAGTCTATGCACAACTAAAGGGTCTTGTCCTATTTCTTGGCAAACAATATCGGAGTGCCCCAAGGTGAAATGCTCCGTCTAATAAAGCCTCTATCCAATAACTCTTGCAATTGGACTTTGAGTTCTTGCAACTCCACTGGTGCCATCCTATGTGGATTCATAGAAATAGGAGATGTTCCGGGATGTAACTCAATGATAAGGTTGACATCTCTAAGTGGAGTTAATCCTGGTATTTTATCCAAAAAAAATGTCCTCAAACTCACAAACCACTTGAGGTAGACCCAACTCCTGTCTCGCCTCGTCCTCCTAGATAAGGCTAGCAAGCCAGTCCATCAACTTCCCGTGCCATTGGGAGTCATACATGGCTTGGGGTAAAGTTTCGTGCTTCTCCCCCTGAAACTTGAAACAAACACCATCCGGTGTGTAGGCAGTGACCTTCTTCCAATCACAGTCAATGACGACTCGATGTCCGCCAACTAGTCCATCTCAAGGATGACATCGAACTCTGACATGTTAATGACCCTAAAGTCCACGATGAGTAGAACTCCCGAGATCTTTAACTTACAACCCCGACATATCTGGTCAACACACACCCTAGCTTCTAGGGGTTAATTCATAAACGGCTTTTCCAAGGTATCAACCTCTAAGCCCAAATCTCTTACACATGATGAAGAAATGAATGAATGCGATGCACCAGAGTCAAATAATACCCTAACTCATAAGGGAGAGAGACAAAATGTACCCTGAATGACTGACTGATCCACTGGCTCAGTCTGAGGTGTGATGGCATAGACACGTTCTTGGGTCCTTGAAGTCCTAACTTGTGTGCCCTTTCCTTGGCCTCAACCCATGCCCTAGCCCTTCTGGCCTGACTTCAGAGTCCCTATTCAGAAAGTGTTAGGGCCTGAGTGGCACCCTGGAACTGATACTAACTTCCCTGGCCCGTGGTGGGGTACGAAGGAACAAAGTATGTTTGTGGTTGCCCCATTGATGACTGGGACTGAGATGTCCTATAACCTTGGGATCCCTGTCTCTAGGGACAATCCTACTTCATGTGACCCAGTTGGTTGCAATAAAAACATGTCCATGAGCCTACCTAGCTAGTAGCCTTGAAGTGTCTCCCGCCTTGGAAGGAATCCTTCGGGCCAAGAGTTAAAGTCGATCTATGTGACAAGGGCTACACCTACATACCAAAAAGGAAGGATTTCACTCAAGTTTCAAAAACAAGATTTTGGGAAAAGCTTGGGTTGTGTTCTTGGAGCCTTTCTATGGTTGTATTACTCTTCAAGAGGTAGGATTTTTATCCTAACTAGATTTATTTTCTAACCTACGATGAATATATGAAATGGGTGGACTATTATGTGTATTTTAACACTTGCCTATTGTATTTGGTTTAATGAAAATTGGTAAACTCAATTCTAGTATGAATTGGTAATTAGAAATTACTAGTTCATGATTTTTTGAAAATTTTGATAATTGGGAGTGTGTAAATCACTTAATCTGATTTTTTTTGAGTTATGTGATAAATTTGGGTACTTTATGTGATTACATGATTTGGTGCCTTAAAGGTGTTAGATAGAATGCCTATGTGAAATAAAGTTTGTTAATTGTATGAGATTATGTGATGACATAATTGAGAAAAATTGTTGTTAAATGTAAATATTGATATATGCTCGTGATATATTAACATGATAAAGATTTATGAAAATTATATGCTTATGATATAATTAACCATGGTGCATGTTGAAATATGGTTGAGATTGTCAAATGACATTCATAGCATTTTGGACATAATATTGAAATATCAATTTACATTAAATTGCATATGTACGGAGACATCGCATTCTTGGGCACTGACATAAGTGTGGTGTGTGGTTGCATGTCTTGATCAAACACTATTCTTGGTGAATGATTCATGGGCTTGGGATAGTTGGGATGAGGTTCGACTGAGTCAAATTTTTTGCATTAAAAACAGGTCGGGGTTAGCAAGAAGGGCTAGAAGACCCCCTCGGGGCAAGACCCAGTGATTGGATACACATTCCCTTGGTTTCAGTCCATAAAGTGTATAGGTGTA